>DWCF01001302.1:0-31885 GCA_018230265.1 Delias oraia
TAATATAATTGGTTTCAATTAAATTATTAGAATTTAGTATATCTGTTGTTGGGTCTAATGAGGTACAAGTTAGAACATTTACCCAAATCTTGAATCAGACAAAAAATATGTTTCTATTTTATATAATCATATTTACTTGGAAAAAATTCTCACACATTGTGCATTTGAAATTAGTATACACTTAAAACAATAAACAAAGTTCGTCAAATTTTTATCAACTTTTCTTCTGTCAACTATATTACTGACCCTGCCCCAAATTTGTTCAATGTTAATAATATTTATATATCTAATATACTATCAATCATCATATATTACATTGGAAAACAACATGTCTGTTGCATGAGATTTTTTTTACATGAATCAGAATGGTTTTTCTACACTTATTTAAAAAATAAATGCCATTGTTATCTAGCAGCTCTAGTTTTGAGTTATTGAGTGACAGGGGTTTTCATAGAAAATGCACATAGTTGAAGTTTAAGAAATTTATTAAGTATATTTATACTGAATAAAATTTACTTTTTTTGGATTTTCTAGAGTGAGATGTATCCATAGTACTATTTTGAATGCTCCAACAATACTCAGCCAATATATTTTCATTCCAGTACCCCTGATACCTGTCCTCCATAATGCGAATATCAGTCAGAATATCAGTGACAGTGCTTCTCCTTGTTCCTTGCTTAAGCCACCGAGATTTTCAGGAAAATAGTTGTTATAAACAACTCTCTGAGACGATACATGGCCCGAATTGAAATGTTATGTTCTGCTATTGTTGTGCACAATTGAAGATCTTGCTTTACTTTATTGATCTGAAATAGAAAAACAATTATGAAAAGTACATACCTACCTAATATGACATATGTTGCTTTTTTGTTGGTTTGACACAGACTGACGAAATTAAAAGGTTTTAAAAAATACATACCTATAATATTCCTTTCACATATATACCAATTATTTGTTTCTTAGTTAACTAAAACCAGAGGCTAAATCTTACCTTGGATTGTCCACTGCAGTGTACAATCCAAGGTAAGCAAGAGCTAAATCGACCAAATCAGCTACCATAGAAATCTTGTTGTATAACCAAACCATAGAGAAAATAACATATTAAATAGAAATATTAGTCAGTAAGGGTTTCTACAAAAATAATACTAAAAAAATACCGTAGTGTTCTAAATTGTAATAAATAACTACATCTATACTAACGTCATTTCTCAATGCTCAAATTATACCAAATTAGTACTGAAAATACCAAAAACGGTAACACTGGTGTCAAGAAGGTTTTCGTTCACGAGTGTTGCCGTTTTAGCGACTTTGTCGCTAGATCTAGCGGATTTCTGATGTGTTTAGCGAATTATTTTACAGATCTAGCGACAAAATTGGACCAACCCCAGTAGTGTTATGAAATTAAAAGAAGCGTTTTTTGCTTGTTTAGATCTATAGAGATTAGATTATTAAGATTAATTACTTGATTATACAAATATGCTTTTATTTACACCTTATTTTGTTACCATAGATTAATTGAAAGTATTTAGGTACTTCTAGCGGATTTATACATTAGTTCTTTTTCCAAATCTAGCGACTTGTGAATCAAGATATAGAGACTTTTTTTTCCCTAAAAGCAACACTGTCGTTTGTACTAGAACTTTGAACGCTAAAAGAACGCACTGACGCACGTCTGTGGCTGTCAAAAACAGATGAAAATTAATGAGTGTGTTTTGGTAAATTTTATTACGCTAAGTTAAAGGTACATTATTTATGATTGAGTTTTATTGGGGAGCAAATGAAAACGTAAAGTTTTGGGCATAAACCTACTAAGTTGTAGGTTGCTAAACAGGTGATTGATTTACTTAACAGTTTATCTGTTATGAAATTTATTGCTTACGATGGAGTCGTTATCAAAAAATGAATTGATTTCAACCATAACAAAGCAGGCAGATCAAATAAAAAGATACGAAACCAGATTAAGAGGTGAGCTTGTGAACTTAAACAACAGTTTTTCTATGACATTAAAATTAACCAAGTGTTGAATTTTTACAGATGTTGTTGCAGCATATAAAGGACTTGCGAAAGAGAAAGAGGCCTTGGAAATAAGTTTAAAAGCGTTAAACAAAACTGAAAATAATGATGGTAATAATAGGTAGAGATAAATAATAAATAATAATAAATGATGAATAGATAGAGATAATATTAATAGCAAGCTTAGTTAACTGTACCAGCCATTCTTTCAAAACTTCTATATAAGTATAAAAAACCTTATTTGTTACATAGTTACAAATTTTTGAAAGCATAAAGTTTTTTTTTCTTAAATGTTGTAAATACATCTATTACAATAGGGTGCTTTTGTGTCCATTTCATAATAGAATATCAGCTTTTGATGCTTTCAGTATCATCAAAAGATGAATCTGTAGCAGCACTCACAGTATCATTATCAACACTATCGTCTGAGAAATCACGCATGGAAGAAGCTTTCCAAGCTGATAAGAAAGTAACCAGAGACAAGGTATTTTTTCTCAATAGCAAACAAAAACAGATATATAAAGTATTGATTGCTTATTATTTAAATTTTATTTAATAGTTAAATTGATGATTTACTTACTGATAGACATTAAATAAAAATTTTAGTATGAAGGTATCATATCATCAATGAAAGATGAAAAAAAAAATTTGATACAAAATCATTTAACTGTAGTCAATGATCTAAAAGCAAAATTAGCTTATGAGATTCAAGAACGAGAAAAAGAGAGAACTGATCATTTGGCAATGTTGAAGTAAGTGTAACATTTTATGTCAATGTAATTTGGCTTTGTGCCAGAATTAATGGTTTTTAACTCATTTTTAGAGAGCTTAATTTTAAATTCAATGAAGAAAGGAAGTTCAAGGAAAATCTTGAAGACAAATTTGTAAATTCAAATGAGTCCCAAGGTAAAACACTCACTATATCCTAATTCCTTTAATGTCTAAATCAAAACAAATTTTCAAAATAAAATGAGTTTGATCTACATTGTATATAGAATATAAATAAAATAAAAAGACAATGGAGCTGGCAGTAATATTGATTTAATATTTAATTATTTTAATTTTCATTGTTTCAGTTTCTCAAGCTGACCTCGAAAAGCGAGTTCGTGACTTGAGTAGCGCCCTGGAGGCAAATCAACGTCGTTTGGCCCGAGCCGAGTCTCGTTCTGGGGAGACACCGGCCTCATTAGTTAGGCTGCAGCAAAAGTTGACAATTTTGGAACAGTCACACTCAGTTGCAATACGAGAGGTAATAAAGTAAATGCTGCAGTTTTTGTTTAATTCTAAAGCTAAGACTAAGCTTGACATTTTAAATTATTTTGTGGTTTTCCTAACAACTGGTTATAGGATTTACAATACATTAACAATATTTTATTTTCTGGTGGCTGAAAGTGAGCTCATTTAGAGTACAAAGAAAAAATATAAATTTACATAGTTTTATTTTGAAAAAATTATGTTAATCTAATTTAAATCTACTTTAGTACATAAATTTATAAACTTAAGGAACTGTTACAATTACTTTATATTAAAAATGTTTGTGTTTGTGTGTTTACTGGTGATGTGTTGAAAACAAAACATTATTCCCATTTAAAAATTAATTTGTTTCAATATTACAGGAACAAATTAAAGTGAAGCGTGTTGAAGAGTCCGCTAGAAAAATATGCGCACGGCAAGAAGAAAGAGTTTCACTCTTAGAAGGAAAACTTGCCGAACTCTCTCATACAATTGGAGAATATGATCTTCAGAGACGTAAAGATCAGCAAACAATTAGACAACTACGTGATTCGCTAAATGGTAGACTTTTGGAAAGAATGACTAGCAGACTTGAAGGTTATATTTTACGATAATAATTTTGACTAAATCTGTAAGCTTCCAATAGATGTAATATAATAAAAATGTTTGATTAGATGCTGAAATCTAAAAAATATAAATTTTCAAACGACATTTTTCCAAACCATATCTTTCATTAACTATTAAAACTTCGTAAAGATGTGATAATTTGAATTATAATTTGAAAAATAGTAAACTATATTAGCATATAAACAGGAAAATAATACTAAATTTTTATCCATTTTAACATGCTAAAAATCTTAGTAAAATAAAATAATATATATTTATTGTTAAATGTTTCAAAAATAATTAGCTTACTTTATTATTATTTATTAGCTTTAAAATATATGTATATCTAAAAATGTGTCATTGCTTTTAACTACTTATACCTATAATAGAAACATCTATCTGTATATAGACAAGAAATACATACATATTGATAATTATTATATACCATGATATATAAAACAATTATTTACTGTAATTATGACGTAATTGTTTAAAATACTAGTTTTTATTTAATTTCTACTTTCATGAGTGTGTGTTTATTGTATTTGTTAAATTACGATATTGTACTGTACCTTTTTCAATTCCATTTAGTATTGATACTCATAATAAACGGTCATGTCAATTATGGATACACACCCATATACATCATACAACAACATGATTTTATTTAAATATTAATGTAGAAAATTAAGATGCTGTTTTATTATTTAGTTTTGATTGAGATTTATTATTTTATTATTATCTACAGAAGAAACTTCAAAAAGTGAAACGGATAATGATAAACTTGCAGACACAGAGTATTTGCAAACTCTCATAGACAAAATACATATTTTGAAGAAGGAACTCATAGCTGAAAACGACAAGCAGGGAAATCCTATAGATTTGACAACAATTTTTAATATAGAAACATATGATCATGTGCACTCTAAATGTAAAAAGGATTATGAGATGTTAAGAAAAGAGCTTGAGAATCATAAAATGAGTGTAAAGAGCAGTGTCAGTGGGGATAGGGAGAGTGAAATAGAGACATTGAAGAGTGAAATAGCTATTTTGAATGATAGAATAGAGACATACAAGCTGATGTTAGAGCAAGAGCAACAAGATAAGATGGATTCCTTAAAGTTGCAAGAAGAGGTTTGGTTATTTCCCATTTCACTTGTATTTATTACTCTAGATATAATTTGCTTATAATAAATCTTATTGCTAATAATAAAATAATATTTTGATTGCATGTGGGTTGTTTTACAATATTTATTATATATAAAAAAATACAAAATGCAACATTAATATTGTTGTACCTTTAAACATAAATATTATTTTAAACAACAATGTAACTGGTGTCTAGGATTAGGTTTCCACCCAGGAGGCTCGGGTTCGATACCTGGTACGGGAAATTTATTATTTTAACGTCTAAAGGCAGGTTTTATATAATTAAACAAGTGCCACTTACTAAAATTACAGTCGATGACGCGATTTGTCTGTTTTTTCTTTAAGGATAATTTTAAATAATTCATAAGAAGTATTTAATTTGTTATTTCAGAAATTAAAAAGTGAATATGATTATCACACAGAGGTGGTTACCGATCTTCGTAGCCGAATACAGAGTTTAGAAAAACACATTCAGACTCAGCGAGAGAGGTATTCTACTCTATTGGAAGAAACTGACAATTTGATCAGATCGAGAGGAGACAGATCGAGGAAAGTTAGTTCTGAGGAAGGATGGAAAGAAGGACATTCAGTACTAAATGTATGTCATTGTCCATATTACTGTCGTCTATAATACTTTTCATACTATTCTCTGAGTGATGTGTGGTTCAGAACAAGCATTATTTATTTATTGTGAAGTTGTAGTACACAGAAAAACATTAGTAGCACAACAAATAATTACTATGTTAATTGTAATTTTATTGTAAATTACAAAAATAAGTAAAAGACATGCATGCTAAATATGAAAATCGAGCTATTATAGTTACATATATATAAGAACCACGAATCTGATTTCTCTCTGCTCAGATATTAATGATATGTATTTTTATTTATCAGCAAGACAAAACTGCTTTACCCCATATGCTACATTACGCCCATGAGCTGGCCCGTAAGGACCTCGATATCACTCAATTGCGGCGGGAAAAGCATCACCTCGAGGGACAATATAGGGAATATCAGAGGGACGCTACGATAGAGAAAGAACGGTTCAAGGAGGTTATACGAACCTTAAAGGAAGAAATTGACAGGTATATAACGTCACAATTAGTAAACATTTAAAAAAAACTTTTAAAATTATCTGTGGATATATTAAAATTGCTTTAAATAGGGTTTATCCACATATGTAAATATATTTTAGCCTTTATATTTCTTTATAGTTAAATTTTATAGATTAATTTGTTAATTGCATTAAGAAACTATTAACTATTAACCTAAACATATTTGTAAATTATTAAATTCATTATTCTAATTTACAAGATATTTCTCAATGGTGTCAATATAATATTTTGTAATAGTAAACACTAATTGCTTACAGGTTGCGTCGCAGTCAGTCGCGAGAGGGCGCTAATCTTGAATATTTAAAGAATGTCGTGTTAGCGTACCTCATGTCAACAGATGACGCTGGTCGAAAACACATGCTAAATGCAATCGCAGCGGTATTGCATTTTACAACCACTGAGAAAAAGATGGTGTTAAATACTATGTAAAATATATAGAATTACCTCTATAAATAGTATTGGCGGTACGTTAAAAATATATAATAAATAATAAATATATGGCTGTATCAGAGGTGATGATACTACGAAGTTCAAAATCAAACCTAAATTAATAACGGTTAGTTTTTAAGTCGTGAAGAAAAAGAGTTCTTTAATAAGAGGAAATGTTTATGAATGTTAAAATAATAGTTTGTTGGCGTTGGCCACAAATTAAAAAACCTTAAAAATAGGAATTATTAATTAATATATATCTAAATTCATTCAAACCTATTATTGGTTTATTATCAATAATGTATGAAAGAGGTATTTGACATTTACAAAGCAAATTAAAAATAAATTTCGAATACTACCAGATGCTACGATTACCATCCAATAATTGTGTTATAAACACTCAAATTATTCTAAAGTAAACCCTTGATCTCCCAAACATAGGTTTATATATTTTGCTGTCTAAAGTTAGCTTACATTATACTCGCGATAAATATGCAGAACAAAACGCAATAAAATGCTATAAAAACTATTTTTAAATAATTTATAGGGATATTTTGAAATTATATAAGGTTTGTTTTAACATAATGTGATGTTTCAACATGTATTTCTGAAAGTTAAGGTATATCTTTGTTAACATTCCTTTTTTTAAATATATTGTTAAGTTGTATTATTTAATTTTTGTTAAATAAAGAAGTAAATGTTATTTGTTTACATATAATAATTTTGTTTTATTTTATTCTATACCGGGAAACGGAGTAGGTGGGTCTCCTATATGGTAATAAAATACCGCCGTTCATGAAAACCGTACCACTGTCCGCGCATTTGTTGTGTTACCGGCTTTTTACGCCGCTTAGCGGCAGTTTCAAAGGCCTCAGATATCCTCACTCAATCTGCGAAACAGTACAAGTACCTTTTCACGGTGAATATCCTGTGAGCCCATGGTATCACTTCGGACGAGACGGCCGACGGATGACCACGGTTGAAAATATTAATAGTATTATTTTAATTATTAATTACTAGATAATTCCATCCTATTTTTAGCACCTCAGTAATGATAGATACTTTTTAAAACGATTTCAAAACAATAGGTCAACAGTAAAATTATTAAGTAAAAAGAATGGCAATTTTCATTGGTATTTGGATACAATTCTGATTGGTATAACTCATTTGTTCGGTAATGATTGCCCTGATAAATGAGTTACAGATATTGTCCATTAATTATTTTCGTTGGCACAGTATAGTAAAAAAAATTAGCAGACTGTTTAATGTTTATGTAATAGCAAATATGCGTCGAATCAATTTTGGCTATAATTAAGTTGCAGATGCATATTTTTTTTAAATATATTGACAAAACGTATTAAGTAAGAATATCTATTTAAAAACAATAAATAGGTGTTACTTAAACTAATAATTAAAAAGATATTAATACAACAAAGACTTGATTTCTAATAACATCTGTGCTTTGTAAAGTTTAAATTTATATTTTTAATCTGTTTCGTTTGTCCAGCACACAGCAATGTGCACACTGCAATAAGATGTTATGAGTTTAATTAAAACAGTTATTTATCACGCGTATTGTTGTTGAGTTAAATTGGATTCTTTAAAATAAAGCTTTATTACACGCTTATTGCATTTAGCTTGTGTTAGTTTAAAATAGAATGTAGCTTTCTTAATTATAATATGATTATTTAAAATTATAAATGTTTAACCATTTTATAACCAATAATACATATAAAATATCCTTCTATGTTTTTAAAGTAAAATGACCTGTGGTGATTTATTTCATGGCATAACATAAAATCAAATTAATTTTATACCAAGCTCAGGCGGCAAATTTAATATCAATTTAGATGTATTCTATGAATATTATTCTTTTTGTATGTATTATTTGTAACTTTATGCTCATTATTGTGCTTGTCCATACCGTTGTTGGCAAACGTGGATTTAATTACAGTCCGCACCGCCTACAGCGCACTACTTGGCACTCAGTGCTGAAAAAGAATCTGTAATTGTCGCGTGAATTTGAAAATTGTTGTTACTCACTTAACTATCTTGTGTTTTTTATATTACTTTTTCTATTCACGTGATTATAATAGAAAAAGGTTACATTAATAATCTACTATTGTAAATGTTCGTAAGATGTAGTTAATTTTGCGTCTTATATCGATAGTTATATATACAAGCTGACCCGGCAAATGCTGTTTTGCCCTGTACATTATTTCTAGGGAATATTTATCAGAGCCTCGTAGCTAAGTGATAAAGTGATGTCTATTATAAAGCGATATCGGTATCGGATTCGGTCAATTATAATTTAATTTATAATTTATTCGATCTCTGGAAGGGTTTGGGTGTATGACTTAATGAATACTCACTTTGAAACGGTAGTTGTACTTGAAACGGTACTTCTACTCTATTTCGCTGAGTGAATGAGGATATCGGAGGGCCTTAAAATGCCACTTAAGCGGCGTAAAAAGCCGGTAAATAATGCGCGGACTGTGGCGCAGTTATCCACGGGCAACGGTGTTCTATTACCATATAGGAGACCCACTACCATACCATTAAAATAATTTCCAAAAAATTGATACGCACCGAATCGAGACAGTAAAATGATGAGTAAGCGTCACTACTACGATCGATGCACAAACAATAATAGCCGAAATGCTTTATGCGAATCCTTAAACGGGAAGCCTAAGGCGGGACAATGCCAGAAGACTGGCGTCAGTCTTATATCCACTCTGCGCTCGCTACCGAGATATATAATAATGGATATTTATAATTGGTATTATAAAGGATTAAGTAACTGATCAATTATCGACCATGGAGAGAAGAAAATTGTGAAAATGTTTAGATCGCTATTAAAAAGAAAAGAATAGTGATAGAAGGAAGAAAATTTAGGGTTATATGTATTTTTTCATGACAAATGATAAAATAACAGAACTAAAAAATGTATATAAAAATAAAAAAAATGTTAGCTAAAATGTTAGTTAAAAAAGACTCATTGAATATGCATAAATAAATTCATAAGAATCGGCCAATCCTTTTCGGAGGAGTATGGGAACTAATATTGTGATACGATAATTTTATATATTAGATATATCTCTGTACATATAAAATAAGAAAGAATAATAGGGCTCCTAAAAATTATAACTTAATTTCGTTTTGGAAAAAAGGCTAAAATGATTTTTTTTTGTAAAATACTGTAGTTGGATATTTATCAACAAAGAACTTGTAGTGTATTTAATTTAATTTAATATTAATTTAAGTACGTGTAAATCAGCCTATAAACTTATTCAACTAGTCTCTCTTAAAAGTACTCAACTAAAGAGTAGTCTACGGATAAAATATAATATCTTTTGCTTACATTCCCTGCACGTGGTAGAACTTTTAGAGATATACCCCAGACAGCGCCATGGCGCGTTGCTAATAGTCTAGCATTTTTCACAGTGGCACACGATGACAGTGCATTCATTTTCCCGTCCAGTCCGTCTCTAGCACGAAGAGCGAATATAAAGAAGATTATGCAATAGCGGTTGCCATTTTGAAATACTTTTCGCTAAAACATAGTTACATTCAGACGCCATTGCATTTATACTGCCCTGAAACTTAATGTCACTAACCAGTTGTAACAATATAAATATATTTTTTCATTATAGCCTGGATAGCAGTCCTAGTACACCATTCGAAGCTGTCGATATTCCTTCAAATCTTTGAGATGCTACTGAAATAAGTGACAAGTTCGATTTGTATTTCCGGTCACGGTGCGAATGTTTCCTGTTCGGACGTGTGGCTCCGCTCCAGAATCTTATCCGCGGATACGTCGAATCATGTTATCATTATTGTTGGAATTTCAATGGATTCCCAATCGCAATTGCTATAAGAATCGTGTCGTGAATTGGTTTGGCTATGTCATATCTCCTCGTAATGGTTGTCTCACTTCAACTTTTAGCATTATATCTGTTGGTTTAATTAACAAATATAATATTGAAAATCCTAACCATACAACTACGTGCTGGTTACAATTATTAAAGTTGATCATAACATATTTTTTAAGATACATATAACGATCAATTCCGGAAGTAGGAATCAGTTACTCATGAATATTTGCAAGCTCAACCAACTATGTCTCGTCCCGTTCGCATTACTGGCCACTCTAGATGCAAAGTATAACATCACTGGTGTCTTCGAGCGTCCCGTCCTTAACATATTTAGCTGTCGTTTGCCGCAGACGCTGCGAAAACGTATCTTTGAATTTTTCTTCTATCAGTGATGGTCTTATACTGCGATATATTCGTAATAAAAATTTTAATATCTGTTATAAAATCAAATATTTTTCTCCGGAAATAGATAACACGGTAGCTTGAAAGCACATCGTTGAAAAATCTAATGCATATTGTAATTTAGTGTATATATTTAAGTTTGATTGATAATGGCCTAAAATAGGAAGGTTTCATACGTGACGGAAACAAATTTATTACGATAAATAAGGTAAGATTTCATTATAAACTTTAAACACAATTCAATACAAATACAGATCTTGTGTGTATATAGATGTACTTATATTTTTGTAGAAAAAAATGATTATCGGTGAATCGATACACAAAAAGGTTCACATCACTATTTTTTATGAATACGGTTTCTGCTTAGTGTATTTTATGATACTTTTGAAATCCCGCAGATGTTGAGTTTGCATATCTCATAAATAACTCGCTGAAATAAATAATAATATTCCAAAATATTTTATTAAGATTCGTATCAGAATAATATCTTAGACTTAGACCTTATTATTCCGAAAATAATATCTATACAAGATTTATTTATCATGTATCATCATCAAGCCTATCAAGTCCACTGCTGAACATAGGCCTCCCCCAAAAACGCCCACCTATTGCGATCTTGAGCGATCTGGATCCAGCGATTGCCCGCGATCTTCTTGAGAGCGTCACCCACTCTGCGTTTTCCGATATCCGCGGTGCTATTTATCATATATAAATAAATTATTGAAGAAATCAGTTCAAAATCATCTAATATAGTGAAATCTCACAAAATTAACAAATAATCTAATAAGCTTATCAAACAAAATTTATTAACAATGATTAATGACATACTTTCCTACGGGTACTTGATTCTCTATTTTGATCAGACTTCTATGCTTACTAATCTCATTTTATATAAACGACTATTAATTCATACAGCATGTATGAATACGTACTATGAAATCAAAGTATAAATAATCAATTCGCTTGGATTATATTTATGATGGTCAAACAAAGCCAAAAGTGTATCAGCTAATTTTCCTATTTATGTAAATTTATACTTATAATTTATTAAAGTACTAAAATCCATTTACTTCATCATATTCATGTAAATTGTAGAAGTAATTAAAAGCAGACAACTTTGGTAACGTTTTGTTAATAGAAGCGCGTTTGGGATGTAACGTACAATGTTGTTGTATGTAGGTACCTACACCGGGTGCAGCGGAAGGTGATACCTACAGACAGACGGCACAGCATGGCATTATTTAGATAAGTATTTTTATATTGTTTAGCGAGTAACACAGCGGATGGTTTTTCTTTTTCTTTTTATTTTATGGTATAGTAGATAACGGAGCATGTGAGTAATGTATATGGTAAGAGAACACCGCCGCACTTGGACAACCGCGCCACATTTCACGAATTGGTTATGTTGCCGGCTTTGTAACCCACTTAAGCGGCATTATTAAGGACCTCCTGTATTCACTCACTCAGTCAGCGAAATACAGTAGAAGCACCGTTTTAAAGACAACAGTTGACAAGCAAGTACAACGACCAATAATTCACGTTGAGTATTCTGTGAGCCCGTGGTATCACTTCGGACGAGCCGGCCCAATTAGTGCGGCAGCATATGCTGCAGCATTGCTCTCTCAGAGGCGCAAACTTTTTAAAAGTAGAATTATATATCTTTTATGTTGGAATAAATTTTTAATATCACATGCACTATATATATCAGTTCAGTTACAAGAAGAAATAAATTGGATCTTATTTATTATCGTCTATACCTCATCGATCATAAAGTTAAAAAAATTACAAACATGTTAGGAGTCTGATTTGACTATGTAGCTAAAATATTCTATAAAGCTGTGTGTGACGCGTAGAACCGCGACTATGTTATAAAACTCGTATCAACCTACCAACTTCGGACAAAGCCGCGCGATAAACTGTATTCTCCGCTTTTACGCTTATCACAGAGCCTTGTGTAAAAATATTATATCGCAGACTTCTTTATGTTAAATTAAAACTAGTGAAATTTCACGTTTTATTTTTCTTTTATTACTTAAACTAAGTTTATATGATTTCAGTACAAAGTTGTTGAGGTAAATAAAACTAGATTCTGTTCGCATTGCCTATTTCACTGAGTTGATATTTGGGCGAACCGAAACAGTTTGCATCAAAGAATTTGTTAATTATAAAAATATAAAATAATAAAAAGTATTCATTAAAAGAGTAATAGTTTTTAGGTATATTAAGGAATGAGTATGGTATTTTGATTGAAAAAATACCTCTCTCTTACTATCAGGGCAACCGCCTGCCCTGTTATCTACTAAAAAATATACAAAAACTTCACGTGTAATATAGATTAACCGAGTAGATCCGATTAAAGCCTCTACTGAATTTTTATCCGTATGAAAAAGATTCCAGCTTTCTACTTGGCGGCCAAGTTTGCGGGGACTGAAAAAATTCGCACGTAATTAAATTGGCTCTTGCCAAGAAACTGTCAATAAACCCGGCTCAGTTTCCAGGCAGCAATTATGAGTTGGCAGGTGACCATACGGCCGGGCGCTGCCAAGCCTCACTTGGCAAAAAAGTTGGTCTCGTGAGTGCTTAAAGTGTCCTCTGATATCCAGTTTCAGTGGCTTACAATCTCGAGAGTGAAAAACGGCCTTATTAAGTTTGTGACATTGTTTTTACATCTACATTTAATGATTCAAAATGCTTTTTACGTGAAATTAATTCAATTACTTTTGGATATCCGCTAGGAGATATTACTAAAGAAAAAAGAAAAAGGTCAAAAACTTTAATATGAAATAGTTTTAACATGTAGGCATACCCGTACCCTGCATCAGACACATTTCTCCTGCTAGTGGTTACGAGATCTCACTTAGGAAGGAATTAATACGGATTGTCTACCGCAAAATCCATCGATATCGTAGTCCCAATAAATGTTGGTATAAGTTGTACTCAGTCAATGCTGCTTAGATTAATAGCTGGTTAGTAATGGCCGGTTAGATTGATTAGCTTACATCCTGTGGGATCACGGAGCTTGGATGATCGTTGTAAACGAATATTAAAAATAACTAGATTACAAAATAATATCAAATATATATTATATCGTAGTCCAACTCTTATTAACTAATTCCTAATTTAATTTCTTATAAATATACATAACCACATCTTAAAGATCAAATCTTTTGCGTAGTCAAGTCTAAATAGGAGTGTTTTAAGAATCTTATAATCCAGTAATAGTTAAGGAATAATTCTTTATTATATAATTTGATAATGATGATCTTTCCCTTTAAAATGATATTATAGATTATTTTGTTATCGTATAAAAATGTTCTTTCTTAAGATCGTTACTCACCGCCCATAGAACTCTACAAATAAGTCACCGGTTTTTGCCACAGATTGATTGACTAAATGCAGACGAAAGAAAAACAAATGTATACCTTGAAATATTATCTTTGCATTGAATACTATTTAATTGGTACTATTAAATTACTAGAAGAACAGAGAGAAGCCAGTTTTGAAAGATTAATGGTGATAATACGAGTATAAAACTGTTGGCTCACCTTTAGCGGAGGTACATAATTTCCGTGGTATATATACACTGTTGAATAAATTGTATTGTCTTAAAAATGTGTATTTAAAATTACTTTAACTTGAATAGGTAGCGTCGTACATGATAGATTTTATAAACCTTAACACTTTGCAATAGCCTAAAAATTAAAAGGCTTTAGAAATAAGATTGAGACTCAAATAATGTTTTACAAATCGTAAAACATGATTCATTTTGAAAGGATCACACGACCGTTAAATCCCTTAGACGTACAGCGATTTCTTAGGTGTAATTTATTTACGAGTGTAAGTCTCGGCCGACTAATTACTTTGCTAGCACTACCATGTGCCTGAGCGCCTACCTGACGGCAGACTTGTAGGCAAAATTTCCAGTACATCATTTCTTTGAAACTACTACTATAGGAACTCGATTCATACCTCATTTAAGATTTTCAAACTTAATATTTGTAACACACAAATTACTTTTATACATCACCTTTGAATAATGTAATAAATTTAAATAGTTTTTCAAACTGCATATTATTAGATCTAATTTTGTGTTATCAAATTAGCACATGAACGCACTTATAATATTTAAATTCATTCATACAAAAGTTCTTGATTATATCTGGGAAACATGTTATTATAATAATTGTTGAATCAATACATATAAACTTAAACAAAGTCTTAGTTTATAATAATGAAATTATTAAAAATAAATAATTAATACACTATCATGTCAACCCGTAGGTGCTGTAAGAGGCGACTAAGAAACAAACCGGAGGGTGGGAAGCAACGTGGCGATTTTGGAAAATACCCCCATCATGAAAAATCCTATAAATACAAGGCTCCCAAGATATGCATGGAGGTACAAGGGGAAGCCTATGTCAAGCAGTGGACGTCCTACGGCGAAAATGATGATGATGATGACATAATTAATAAGTTTCGGTAGGCACTAACATCTTCGAGTAACAACAGTAGCAAGAAAAGTTTGTAAGACGCCGCGGCATACCGTATATACGTTATAACCTCACTCGGGACAGTTTAAGAATTCGTGCCAAAAGATGTGAATTGGGAACCTTTCAGGTACGGATTATTCTTGGCTCCTGATCAAACTTATGAGCGGCGTTTCCTTTTAAATTTCTGCTTTTTTGAATGGCGAACTTAAATACTTTCTATTAAATCATAGTAACTGTTACAGGAGTTGGTGTGCTTGCCAAAATTTGATTTTTATATGCTCCCAGTGTAATCGTTACGCTTTGATAATATAAAAATTTAATTAAATGTCTCCTAATGTATGCCGAATTTCAAACTATCATTAGAATTAACATAAACATGATATTTTGTTGTATCAAAACGAATGACGGAACGATTTAAAGAAACATATGGTTAATAATTGAGTTAAGATTGATTTTAATTTTAATATATTCTTGTAAAAAAATTAAAAATAATAAAACAATACTTTACATTTCGTGTAGAGTCATAAAAGCAAAAACACATTGACAAATAGGAACGAATGTATGGCTTAATGCCTCTATGGCGAACCTTTTCACATAAAACCATTTTACTGGCAAACTTATTAAACATGTTATTGGCAGTAAAAAGTTGCCAGTTATCTGAGAATCCGTTTATTTTACGTCTGTGGAGTTATGTTTTAAACCAATTTTTTACGATATACATAGAAATTAGATACACAAATAGTTACACGAACGAAAAGAATAAACTACATATGTAATATGAATTCTATTATATAGTTGGTAAGCTTGAAATCATATAAATGCCTAAAAATTTATAAAACATATACAAATTTTATATAGTAAATTACCTGTTAGAGACTTAACCTATTTAAAATTATAAAGCATAAGGTTTGGACAATTTTTATTAAATATTTGTGCATGAACGGAAGATACATATTTTTGCTGTGTATTAAATTTTATTTAGAATATTATGATCACGCTCGCGGGCCACAGATCACTGTTAGACTAGAGAGTGCCATAAACAACAATATAGAGACGTGTAAATTTTCATTGTCTGACTCTATATCATAATATGTACATTGAACTGAAAATATTACACGCTGAGCCTACTTTGATTCTATATAATAAAAACGTAAGCTTAGGAGGTTACCTACTCTGTGTTAGAGCTGAAATGAGTCATTTGTTATTAGATTGTTTTTGGAATTTAATTTAATTTAAATGATATGATATTTTTCCATATTAATTTGCTACGTATTACCAGTTTACATCACACAGTGACATCTGATGCCAACTTTAATGAGTCTTATTTTGCGTCATCCTGGCTTTCATAAAAACACATAAAAAGAAAAAATATCTAAAGCCGCGCCAAGGTACGTTATTGGAGAGACATTAATATATCCTCTATATTATTATAATCCAAACAAAATATTGAAAAACACCTCTAGTTGATTCAGGCAAAACAAGCATCGTTTTAATTCAGTTTGAAATCGCGGCAAGTTGGTTTAATGGCAGCATTTAGTCGAGATTGCTACTTGTACCGGCTTCTGTGCCAAAACTGTTCACTGTTCGGTAACATTGCGTGAATTTACACGTTTGTTTTACTTAAAACAATACTGATAGGGTAGAAGAAAGAGTGTAGCTTATCAATGTGTAGCTAAATGAAAAATTAACTAATAATACTAGATATTGATATCTACCTTAATACAGTTTTATTAAATTATTTTTACTATGAAACAAAAACAAAAAAATGTGTCATCATCAACATCAGACTATAAAGTCCACTGCTGGACATAGGCCTCCCCCAAAGATGCTCACCTATTACGAAGAATGCAGCGGTTGTGAAAAATTATGTAATCTATATTAAAGTAGCAAATCTACAAATTCGAAAACTTGTAACAGTTTTTAAGGCAGGCATTTAATAAGGTGTAGGTGATAATTGTAATAAATTATTATGCAATTAATATTTTTAGATCATTTCTGGTAAAGTTGAAAATACTAGATAATTTGTGTATGAATTTTAGCATTTTGTAGAATCGGTGGCATCAGCCAATGAAGATATTAAAGCAAGCGAACTCATGAAGTAATTAAGTGGAAGTCCTACTGTGTTGTATGAAAGCATAAATAATAAAATAGGGTGAATAAACGTGAATATAATATGATTGTGAAGATATTGGTATCGGAGTTTGCAACTGTGCTGTAACAATATATCTAAACTTGGTGATTTACCGCCTGTGTTTACTCGCTCACCTGAAATACCTGTTTGTACCTTTCAAATATTTCTCAGAATATTTTTCAAACTTTTTCAAACAACTACGTCATAAATCCTTCTCTTGCATTTCCAATAAGTTGGGTCTACCTATGTTTATTATGATGAATGCTTTTGAATATATCTTAAGTTAGACATTATTTGGTCAATTTTCACAATCTTTTTTTATAGTATAGCGGTCAACGGAGCAGGATCTACAATATAGTAAGACAACACCGCCGCCCATGGATAACTGATTCTGACTTTTTCTGCCACTTAAGTGTCATTTTTAAGGGCCTCCGATATCCTCATTCAATCTGCAAAACACAGTACAAGTACCGTGTCACGCTGAGTATTCTGTGAACTCGTGGTATCACTTCGAACGAGCCGGCCCATTTAGTGCGGCCGCATATGTTTCAGCATGGCTCTCCCACGGGAATATCATCCCATATATACTATACGT
Source organism: Delias oraia (assembly GCA_018230265.1). NCBI lineage: Eukaryota > Metazoa > Arthropoda > Insecta > Lepidoptera > Pieridae > Delias > Delias oraia. Next base: position 18,039 of record DWCF01001302.1, read on the forward strand.
TTATACATATTTTGAAGATAAACTAATAGCAGAAACAAATACAATTCTTACATTTTATATATGTATCTTAAAAAATTGTTTAAAATCAATTCAGACATAGAATAATTATGATTTTGGTTATTCGAACCTTAAAGTTGACGCGTAAGATTTAAACTTATGTATTCATTATAAATGATGATTATTGTATAACAGCTTGGCAAATTAAAATAAATTAATAAGCGATCGGAATAAACATTAAAAGATAACATATTCTGTATAAATTAACGAGTAATAAGAACATAATGAAATTTAACTTGTATGTCGTAGTGGTAAGAGGAAATAACTTAATGACTCTGACATTACACGGGACGCTTCGTTAAAACTTAATGAGTGGGTATAAAGGGAATTAAAATTAAACTTATCCCTTTTCGTGGGCAATTTTATTACGTTGCCAATATTTTCTGTGAAGCATTTATTAACGAACAATTTAATTTAATTATGCCAGTGAATTTTTAAAATAAAGTACTAGTATTAAGTTAAAGTAAATTCAAATATAATATGCTATCTGTATATAAAATGATATATTAATATAAAAGTAAGAAAAGTTGGCGTTGAATTCTGTATTGGCATTTGAACTAACACCGATTAAGTTCAAATAATGTATAATATAACATAAAAGACGTCTGCTAGTTATCATTAAATCGCTGACAAAAGTATTTAAATTATATAATTTTTATAGATTGTATACTCAAATTAGCTTTAGTTTTAAAGTGAATCATACATTTTCTTCTTCCTGTGAGATAAGTACACAGACTTATCATTTTTATTTAATTTAAAAAAACGAATATTACTAGATCAACATAGCACGGTCTTTTAAGGTAACTCAAGTGGAATATAATGATTCCACGAAACCAAATTTATATTAATAATTAATTTAAATAAAAATTAAAATAAATTTAATTATATATAAACTGTTCTAAAACTTTGTCAAACTGATAATTACTATTTGTCCATATAGTTTATCTATGCAACTATATATTCCATTCCAGGTATATACTAAAAATCGACAATTGAGTAGGTTCATTGAAAGATTATATACTACATGAACAAACCTTTATAAATGACGCACAAGAATTCATAGTATGCAAAAAGTTCTGTTTTGAATACATTCGAAATTTATTTGTTGTTTGTTTTGTAATAGCGGAACCAATTTTTGCAGCCGTCATTGTCAGTATCGGAAAGTTCGCTACATCGGAATAGACCTCCGTTCGGAATTCGCGGCAAACTAGCAAGTTTCCACGTTCAAGTTTTTGTGACAAGCCGACTGTACCGAATGTATAACTTCTGTGCAATTTCTGTAACACTTGTGACACTTGTAACACGTTTAAATGGAGTTTTGCAGCTTATGCAGGTTTATTATTAGCTCAAGTTCGCAGCTCCGCGCGTCTTAGCGACTTCCTAACGACTTCTATTAATGTCGCTTTAGTCTAGAGTCGTGATGTATTGTACAACTTTTATGTAACGTTTTGTATTTACATAAGTCAACGAAAGTTTGTACGATGTCACACGTGAGATGCTAAAAAGCCCTGACTTCGCGAGTTACTAACTGCAACGTAGGGTTTGTTATAGGTAGTAATAAAATACATAATTTTATATCTGTAAAATGGATATATTATTGAATTATTAAATTTATTCTAAGTTACTTTGGCAGCGTAAATAACTACTTCAACATAGATACTTAAACAAATACTAATAATATTTATCTCCAGAGAAATAATGCATAACCATTGCAATGAATTACAATAATTAAAACCGGGTTTATCTGTTTTATCGTTAATATTATCAAAAATAAACTACTAATGAACTATTATAAGAAAAAAGGCATAAACAAAAGAGTATTAAAGAATCTGTGGCTGAATTGTACTCGTTGATTCATATAACAACAAAATCACAGTCTCAAAGCGAGGCTGTTCTACAACGACGTTTCACATTGGCTAATTAAAAATTTCTATTGACAGTCAGAGGAACTAATTAGTCTGTGGTACAAAGATCTCGGTGCCTACATCCGCCAACTTTGAAGTACACATCTTGGGGTGCACTTTCTTAGGGTTGACTCGTGCAATTCATGCTATGAAATAACGTCGTGTGTGTGCTATGTAAGTGTATATGACTCTAGTGACTACAATAAGATTGGCATAGAAAATTGTATTTATTTAACAATCTTTAAACTTACATAATAGATTACGTATTACGATACATAATACGTAAGTTAGTAAAAATGCCTACTATATTGTTTCTATGGCATTAAATTCACAAAGATGACTATAAATTAAATTGCATGTAAAATCTGTTAAATTACCAAATTGCAATAGAATCGGTCAAATTTAGATAAATTCAAATAAAAATATTTTAGCCCTTAAATGTTGCTGATTTAAATAAGACTCTCATTCAATAAGAATATTCTTATGTCATGCTATCTTACCATTCCAAATATTTTTACTCAGTAGCCTCACATAGCCATTAAACTTAAGAAGTGCAGAGTCACGTGTCTTCAATAAATTACGTTAAAAAATATCGGAAAAGCGCTTGAAAAAAATCTGCAGGTGAGAAATAATGAGGAAACTTCTTGAACCAATTTTGATATTCAAATTGTGTTTACTTTATCCACATTTCGCGCTCTTGAATAAATGAACTGACGATTAAAGACTCCTTGCTTAATGTAACTAAAAAATGATGCTTTTAATACAATAGTGATCGCAAGAGCTACGGTATCTACACCGTAACCCTTACCTAATAATATCAAAGAGTGGAATTATCAACTCTGTATGCATTTTATTTGTTATAATAAATAATCATTAAGTTCTAGTAGTTTTAAAATTAGTTAACAAAATATTGGCGTAGCACCGTAATTTCTTAGACGAACTTAAAACTAACAGGACAGAGCAATATGGTTTTCGACACTTTGATTTTTTTTTCACTCAAAAGCTCAAAAAATGTAAAAACTGCATTTGGGTTCAATGAAAACAAAAATTTAAATAATTTTCTATCATTACTATACTTCTTTTATTGGATGAAATCAATATAGTTTATTTCCAAATTCATCAAAAGAATTAATTAAAATATTCAAAAGAATATTGTCTCTTTCATTTTAAAAACGTATTACTACTAGCGTGTTTATGTAATTTCTCCACTGTAAACAAATAGATTATTCACACACATCAATTATAAACTCGTCAAACCCTAACGAGGGGCCGAGAAACTTATTTAAAAATCACTTTGTTTCGTGTTGTGGCTAACAACACTACGTGCAAGATGGATTCATTTTGTTACGTACGTTTTGTTATATAAAATTAATTATTATAAAATATTTTTTGTACCTTATTATTGAAATAGATATAAAGTCATACAACAATCCCACTAGCAGGTATTGATCTTCAAAATTTTGTAGAAATATTGTTTATTTTTTTCACAAATAACGTATTGCCAATATCACCCGTGGTAGAGCCATCCTGAAGCATATGTGGACGTACAATTAGGCCTGCTAGCCCGAAGGGATACCACAGGCTCACAGAATACACATCGTGAAATAGTACTTGTATTCACTGATTGAGTGAGGATATCGGACGACTATTACAATGTCGCTTAAGTGGCGTAAAAAGCTGGCAACACAACCAAAGCGCGGACTGTGGCTTGGTTGTCAATTGATGGCGGTGTTCTCTTAATATGTAGGAGACCCCTCTGCTCCATTGTAAGCTATATTATTATAATTTCAAAAATCTAAGCATAAACCCTTATAGAGATAAATATTAACTTAGTACTGTTTTCATGATCATAAAGTATATCGGCGATATCCTGAAAAATAAAAAATCACTATCGTATAAATTGATCGCGTAAATCGCAATTTTTATCGTTCAATATTGTGTGGTTGTCACATAAAGTTGTATCAGAATATAATAACTTGGGAATGTAACGAGTTCGTCTCTACATTAGCATACCTATTAAAATACTGGCCTGCGTTATATTGAGATTTGGTCGGAGTGGCAGCGACAACCGAGTTATTTTCTTTACAAGTTTACGAAGTGTAAAGAGACTATTAAGACAATATAAACAATTGGGATAAAATATAGCTGTTTATACAATAGAATATTAAGCTGAATAACAGAATATCAGCTGCCAGCAGAGATATTACCAAACCATCACGACTTGGGAAGCTTCAAAAAAAAAGAACGAATGCGGCTCTGCAAATGTGGGAGTGTCTATGGCTGGAGAAAAGCTTGTCCTAGGTGAACCTTCTACTTGTTTGCCAATATGCAATTGACTCCTGCTCGTTTATCATAACTCCTCCATTCAAGTAAATCAGTTGACGTTTAAAATTTTTCACCCGTGGGAGAGCCATGCTGAATCATATGCGGATGAACTAGATGGGCCGGCTCGTCCGAAGTTGTACCACGCGCTCACAGAATCCTCAACGTGAAACAGTTGTTATATTGTGTTTCGTTGAATGATCGAGGAACCGGAGGCCCTTAAAAATGTCGCTTAAGTGGCATAAAAAGCCCAGCAACACAACCAATGCGCGGACTATGGCACGATTGTCCATGGGTGGCATTGTTCTCTTACCATATCGGAGACCCACCTGCTCCGTTGTCCGCTATACTATAACAAAAAATATCGACCTTAACACGTATTGTATATCGCTATATTTAACTATAGAAAAATACATAATTTCTATCACTAGCGGCGTACCTTTGACTCGGTATTACATAACCTGCGTGAGAGCCTTAACATAATGGTGACATTTTCATGTCTAACAAGTTATTATTCCGTCTTCCAGACATAAATTACTTTAGGTGCCGGGAAAACGATAGAAAACCACATTTATTTATAGTACTTTTGATTCTAAGATATTTATTATTTGACAAATTAAGTATTTTATATAAGTTAATTATTTTCAGCGTGTAATGGCAAAATAGACACACTGAATATAATTTTAACTTATGCATATATATAAGATAGGTTTTTGTTTTTAGGAAACCAAATTTGTGATATCAAAATATAAAATATTTTATTTAAAGAATCAAGTTTTCAGACTCAAATTTACGTTAAAAAATTCTTTAGGAAAAAAGAAGACTCAATGTATCAGTCAAGTTTTTGTGAATATGTTAGCTATCGAACAAAAAAGGCAATTATTATCATTCGATCGAAAAAACCTCTTTGGTCACCAAAATAGACAATGTGCGTGTCTTTGGTAAATATAGAAACCTTCAAAACAGCACACAAATGGAAATAGGCATCCAATCATCTAATATCCTATAAAGTATCAAAACGCAACTTTTTATGGTGATCTATCAATATAATACTATCAAAAATCATTTAGTTCTAAAACTATACTCTTTCTAATTATCCATAGTTGACACTTTCTGTAAAATTGTAAACAAATCAGAGTGAGCAGAGCGAATGAAACAAAACGAAACAGAAAATGATAAGTTGTTTAAAAAATAATGATAGAAAATTCTCTTCATCAGCAGATTAACAAGATGAACGAGGGCTGGGTGGATGTTGGCGTGAGTAATATAACACGCTCGATGGATTCCAGATTACACTCTATAAATTATTATGAAGCAATCAGTGTATGGTAAAGTTCCCGATTCATTTAAATAATACGATATTCATATTATTCATCACATTTTAATAATAAGACAAAATAATGACTGAATCATTAGAGTATGTTATTCTTTCTTAATCAATTATTAAATTCTTATTGGATTATTTATATAATACATTGTTTTTTTTTCTCCAAAAATATATTTCTAAAATGTACACACTACAAATACACTTATTAATCAGGGCTACAGGTAGCTTTTATTAGAAAAATATTAATAGAATAATTGTTATAATAATAAAAAGTATCATAAAACTTAGTTAATAGCCATGAAAAAATAAGATGAAATACGACGATCATAGTTAAATTTATCGTATGACATAAAGGCATTCGGCTCAGTATGAGTTCCGCAGATTTATTGGTAATATAATTTTGATTGATCGACGATCGCACGTGGAAGGTAGGATTTTAAATGTAGTAGCTTTCAAGTTTCGACAAAATCTTGAAAGCTTTTCCTATAATCGAGTTTTTGACTTAAGTTTCATAGAGGATTTTGAATTTTTCCAGGGATATTGCATTATAGGAATGTAAACTAAATTTATTTCTGGTTAGAAACATAATTTATCTGTTCGAATCGTCATAAACGACCTCATTGTTGTATGACAATTTGTTTTAAAACATTTTTTTTAAAACTATTGTAATAGTATTGGCTATACTTAAAAAATCTTTTTTTATTTTATAACAAATCTTTATAAGATATGAATCGTATGTCAAATAACACATACATAACATATGGTTTCACTCGCTGTAAGATTCATTTGATACAGTTCCAGCTGAATTACAGCACAACCAAGTTAGACTTATCTTCACAACAGCTTCGCTATCGAAAATTATTTAATACTATTAAATTCGGACCGAGCCACGCTCCAAAAACCGCATACCCTACTATTGTTTGATGGTAGATTTTTTAATGAATATTTTCAAATTAAAAACACTTTAAAGCTGGTTAGAGTATTCTAATTAGTACTATTTAGAATATCATAGATGAAGATAACTTTGATTAAGACCATTAAATGTGTGACATTAAAAAAACCTTTATATTAATAAATATAAGACAAGACCGAGACAATAATATAGAATATTATCTGACATATTTAGCAAGATGCAGGAACATAACGCGCCGTGAAGTTTAACGAGTTTTTTTGCTAGTTTTTAATAGTAGTGGTTTGGCCATCAGAGTGCAACTTAGTAAAACAACTAAGTGCCAAACTTAGTACAAGTTTCAAGACGTATCCAAAGCTTGCCAACTCACTAACTGAGCGTGTGATGCTAATTGCGCATTGTTTTTGTCTTAACGTCTTTTGATTTGTAACTCTGCCAGATATTGAACAAGATAATTAAGGCTTTTTGGATTTTATAACTATTACTTTAACTGATTTGAATGATTCAAAACGGAGTGCATTTAAATTGCCATTTGTTAAGCACATAATACGTATATTATATTAAACTCTATTTTCGAATCATAAAATATAGGACTTTATGATTCGAAAACTCCATTTATTTATGAAAATTTGCAATTTATTGTTAATTAATAATTACTCACGCGTAAGTAACTGGGATTATACATAAAATTATTGTAGCCTTGTATTGTCACGTATGGATCCTGAGAGATTTTGTATATATGTTTATATGTGTCGACGTGAGGCTTCATTTTATTTTAAAGGTACATCATGTATATCTATTGCTGTTATGTTTGTCTCTGCTTTTCCCCGCAAACAGTCCACTAATTAAAAATAGTTAGCCGCATGAATTTATTGACGCAACAAAACGGAAATACTAATTAAGGTTACTATTAAAATAAAATTACCGACGAGATTAACCTAATCAGAACAAAATGTGAAAATAATATTTTAATTAATTCAAGATCTTTTAAATCGTTATTTAAAAAGCAATACATTGTCTTCATTAACAAATTTAGAATAACGCAATTGGGAATATTATAAACCATACGCAAATTATTGAAGTACCTGTTATAGAAAAAAACAACATCAAATTTTTTCTATGAAAAATTAATCATCAATAAACAAATTAAAATATTTGCTTACAAAGAAAAGGTTAGAAAACTCTATCCGTGACTTATTTCAACTAATTATATATAATAGTAATTAATATCTTCTAACCAAAGCTTCTGTAGCAGCGGGGACACAAAATACACTGTTATTAGAAACATTAGAGCGAAACCACGAAGCGCTAGTAGGACGTAGTAACCGGCTAATCTAACGTCACCAGAGTACAAAATAATCTATTCATCTCTCGTTCCTACCTTCCCACAAACAGTCTGAATATTCATCGCTCCACCGCCCCCTCTCCAAGCTAATCACGACTTGGACGCTTTCCGTTTTTCTCAAACCTTTGATTGGATATCGGAATATGGATAGCTGATTTAATTAAAGCTACGTTGGACAGCCTTTGCAAATCGTTCGGTTGAATAATGAACTCATTTAGATGGGTAATTGTTGAGCCGATAGCTTTGTGACTCTAGACGTAGATGTTTTTTACTTATTAATAAGTCAGATCGTGTGTATCTTTATAGTTTTGTAAGAGCTATATGTGCAATTATAAAAATCATCCGAGGGAGAGCCATGTTGAAGTATATGTTGAGGCACTAATTGGGCCGGCTCGGAAACTGTATTTGTATTGTGTTTCGCAGAGTGCGTGATGATATCAGAGAGCCTTAAAAGTTTCGCTTAAGCGGCGTAAAAAACCGTCAACACAACCAATGCGCTTACTGTGACATGGTTGTTCATGGGCGGCGGTTGTTCACTTATCATTTCGGAGAACCACCTGCTCCTTTGTCCGCTATAGAATAAAAAAAAATATTTGAGATGGAAAGCAGCCATTATAAAAGTGAATACATACATGTTATTAAGATTAAGTAGATAGGATCTAAGGCAGTGGCGTTCAATACATACACCTATGTAAACATATTTGTAATAAAGTTAATTTATTTTATGAATTAATTCGTTTAGTAATAATAAATTATTGTATTTTTACATATTCCTTCAAGTATTTCATTTTAGATTAAGTTAAAAGTTACACACTTTTATAATTATAAGTAAAGATATTCATTTGATATATTGACATGGTCGAGTGTTTTATGTAAAAGGCAGGACAGTCCCAGAGCAGCCACAACTCACTGATAACATTGATGCGACGTTATCTCTGACGAGGGTTGGTTTGTCCGCCATAAACTATGTTCGGCACGTACCAATGTTTTCAATTTTATATTATGTGTTTTTGTTTTCACTATGTATAACAAACCATGGTCTCTTAACGGGGCGTCCTGACTTATTTAACCCGCTCATATTAAGATGTAGATACAAACCAAACATAACAATTTGGTATGTCTTGTAAAAGCTGTGACTGCGGTTTAGATCCGTGTTATATTATTATAAGAGGATTTCTTTAAGCGGACAAGTAATTCTAACACACCACAAAAGAGAAGGCCATAGGTTACTGGCAATAAATACTAACTTTCATTTCACAAAAACTTTCATTGTTTTCTAACATATACTAAAATACGTGACGTTACATAAGTACCCAGTCTTCTTACAAATATAAATTATCAAAAATGAAAATGAAATTATCAAGTTAAGAAAATTATTTTATATACTTAACTTATACTAACGGAATATAATCTTAATTTATATTAAGTGACAATTGTTCATAAAGGTATTCTATTTTTCTGACCTTCTTTTACTCTAAGAAGACGTAAAATACGATAGTGAATTTTAAATAATGTGGTTAGCACTGTTTAAACTGAAAGCAATTTCTTTTATCGGTCCCTTAAACACGAAAATGTATCAGACTCTTATTGATTTCGTTCATGTTATTTAAGCAACCTCTTTGAGTCTTTGGGGAATTAATTCAAGTTTAAACCTTGGAAAATTATTTCTTGCTTATAAAAAACGTGAATTCCCTGTTTCGTAAGATTGTAATATTTCTTTTTGCGGTATTCTCGAGCGTTCGAAAACATTGTAATGGAAAAATATTACGGAAATTAAAATGAGTCTAACGCATTTCCGCTTTTTTGAACAAATTGACTTTTAGAAGTTTCTTATATTAATAAGAATAATAAGTTTAATTTCCTAATATACATGTTTATTAAAACATGTGTATTAGGAAATTAAACTTATCATCTCGTGGTTGCCCTCAGTACCTGTTGTAGTAATAATATCAATGTCATAGTACAATTTTGCCAATGTTTTAATCAAAATAATGTTAATATTTTATGTACACAGTGTTCTATACAAATAATTCTAATCATACATTTATCAATAATACATTTATCAATGTTGATATTGATTGTGTGGTGATTCTTATTCGATACTTATTATTTAACACAATAGTGTTTGAAGGGATGCGTACGATTCTTAAATAAAAAGAGAAAAATGTTTTGGTTGTGGACGCTATATAGGCTGTTTCCTGAGAAAACGGTGAGAAAATACATGTAATATGTGTACCTCTTGCTGCTTGGGGTTAGGTGATTTTATGTGGATTCTTAAACTGTTTGTTCAATCTTTATAATATAATTTAACATAAAAGCACTTAGTTAAATCGGGCATTGAATCCCGTCCCGGGTAGTATAAGGAACATTCGTTAGATTAAGCCTGCCCGCTAGCCTGTGATAGGAGTCCTCAGGGACTACAGGGAATGCTTACATCGAATGGAATTGGCGCAAAACATAAACTGTCAAAATGATTGCTAGTCTAGATGTTTTTATTTGATTAAAATGTCGACAAAAGATCTTGCCTAAACTAACTCCAAATATTTCACTCTAATATCGATATGCAAATTTGTAACCCGTTGAATTATTCTTGAAATCCTACCTCATTTATTCGTCAGATCAAATTTAAATATTTCTTTTTCCAAATTCAAAGTAAATAAAGTAGGAGTTGGATTTTGATCTTGATGGCAGAATTAAATATTTTCAGCGATTTTTCGGCTTCAACTAGATGCAGAATGTAGTTAGTACCTTTTCTTAATTACGGATCGCTCGCTGTTTACCCTTAATCCACACGTCAGACGAAATTGGAGTCGAAATGATTGAATGCAGTTGTAAAAGCAACTCGCTCCAAGCACACAATACCTTTGTCTCCGAGGTATTTGTTTAACGTTATATTTAAACTAACCGAATGTCTTTGCTGTAATTGGATTGCCACTTATTTTAAAAGTTGAATAGCAAACAAGTATGTGACGATGGACATTATTTTATACTAAATCACGACATTTAAACAAGACTTTACAATGAACTAAAGTTGTAAAAAATATTATTTGCCTATAATTTAGGAATTATATTGAAAACTGATAAAAAACAAAGATTCAAAATGCGTACATAAATAGGTATTTCAGGACAACTAAAGAAATAAATTAAGTATTTTTTTTCGTTTTACTTTATTCTTTACTGCAAAATATCTAGAGCCCACACAAATTGTGTGTCATTCATCCACTGACAAGCGTCACTCATGACAATAGACGATAGATTCCGCCATAAGCAGTCATCTGTATTCAGGTAACGAGGGAGAGGTGTCAACCTCCATACCTTCAATTTGAGAGCTCTTCTAAATTGCAAAGGTCCTCACATAAATTGTTCCAATATTCCACGACGCCATTGGCATGTTAAGGTTAAGTGGGGAACGCATTACACCACAGTGTAAGCTGTTTAAATGAACTTTTGCACTAAAATGTACATTTCATAAATAAAAATGCCTGAATGTACATTTTAAAAATAATCTAAATTAAGAAACACAATTACCACGAAAGTTACTACTATCATATCATCATTGTATCACTCACAACATATTAAATGCGTTTTGCGTTGGTTTTTTACTGACTGGCATAAAAAACAAATAAAATATGGAAGGTTCTAAAAGGAATATGTTGCAGGTGTATTATATAAACGTTGTACTAAAAAATATTATTTCCCTCAGATTATATTGTATATAAAAAGTATTTTATATTCCTACAGGCGTTCGAATCGGTATAACAAAGTAATAAAGTCACGTGGCGCGGTAGATGCGTCAGCAAGGATCGATGTGGAATTCCAAGGCGTGCGTATTTTTCATTAGCGGCGAATTCTTATTCACATTCTTATCTTGAGAGCCTCGTAACTAAGTGGTTTACCATGGTATGCCGTGAAACCATATCGTATCGGGTTCGAATCCTAGTCCGGACAATTGTAAATTATAATTTAATTTATAATTTATTCGGTCTCTGGAAGGGTTAGACAGTGGCCGGGCGAGTGTCTTATTACTGTCACATCCGTGGGAGAGCATCCACATATGCTTCCGGCATATGAGGATGCACTAATTGGGCCGGCTCGTCCGAAGTGATACCACGGGCTCACAGAATACACAAAGTAAAACTGTACTTGGATTGTGTTTCGCTGAGTGAGTGAGGATATCGGAGGCCCTTAAATATGCCGCTTGAGTGGCGTAAGAAGCCGGCAACACAACCAACTTGTCCATGGTCAACGGTGTTCTCTTACTATATAAGAGATCCACCTGCTCCGTTGTCCGTTATACTCTATATATAAAAAAAACAATAAGAAAATTGAGTATACCATCAGAAAATCATTTATGGCTGCAAATTTTCAATATTATTATTAGATAATAGGAAATAAATTCCTTCAGAGTGCACAACAGAATGCCTTATATGCTATTTCCTAATGAAAATACGCGTTGAGAATGCTTTAGGCAGGTATAGATAATAATCAAATACTTGGCTGCTAAATAAAATGTATAAAGGTGATAATACTAAATGTAAGCAAAAGTTATTATAATTTTTTATCAATCTCAAGAATTAACTATGTTTCGGTGTCGCAAAGAGGTCACATATGTTTGAAAGTCTACTAAAACCTACTATAATATTCTGTCTTCAGGTTATCGAGTAAGTTCTTTTATCGGTGCCTCTGAAACTTTACTCTTTTGAAGAAAACTGAACTTTCTCTTGGCTTATGCCTCATTTGGTTTCCGATCAGTTCGAGACTATTTAAATTTACTGGATGTGTATGCTAACTTTGTTATTTATTGCTTTAGCAAGTTCTCTGACGTGAGTTTTATAATGTCAAGTCAACTAATACTTTATACAATTTGAGTTTATGTAGCGCTGTGATAAGTAATGAACAGTTTATGAACCCGTGTAATACACAGTATAGCGTTAAAAATATAATAGAAATATTACAAACTTACGTTTTTCCCCTTTTTAAAAAACTAAAAGCATTTCGACAATTCATTATGAATTTAGTAATTTACCCTTAAGTACTTTTAAAGAATGTTTGTTTTAAATTTATTTAATAAAGTCTATAATACAGATTTAAAATGAACGAATCCTGTAATGATATGCACGCTAAGAAATGCACGGGCACTATATGTGACAATATTATACCTCTATAATTAAAGATGTCCAAGTTTTCAAAGTAATCTAATATTTGTAAATTTGATATACCCGTAAATTACAAATATTTGTAGAATATTTTGTCAATTACCTAATTTATGAATAGTTACTGAAATTACAAGACATACAAATTATTCCTAGTAAAAATAATCAAACAGAAATGTGTGGTTTATACTATACTATGTATACATAACATACATACAGCTACGAGTCTAAATGGTCAATAATAATGGTCAAACCAAGTGGTTATAATTAATGCATTTCCCTATTGTCATTCTTGTCTTGACACTCGAATATGCTGTATACAAAATTCAAATCTAATTATTCGTCGTAATTAACGATGAGACATGCACATGCCTATGTCTAAATGTCATCTGCGAGGCTTGTAATTAATCCCGTGACGTCACTATGATTTGTGGCTCCCCTCTTGTCTGTCTCGCTTCATAACCAATATTGTTGTCTCATGCATTTTCATTATATCACTTTTCATGCATTTGACTGGAGAATTGACGTTTCCTTTTATAGTTAACCAAGTGATATCGACGAGTATCAAGAAACATTTAAAAACCACCATATGGTCATAAAACGTGTTCAGCGTTCGTATTTATGTACAGAATTTGTATCAGACAAAAAGGAGTTTGAAACTTTAAGGCTAAATTTATAAGTTTAAGTTGATATAGTCTTTATAATTATTAATTACGTAAATATTTAAATTGTGATTTATACAATATATTTTTATACTACAACAACGATGTTTAAAAATTTCACTGAATGACAATACATAACTAATCTGTATTTATATTTTGAGTTTTAA
>DWCF01001303.1:0-31853 GCA_018230265.1 Delias oraia
AGTTTTATATTTGTGTATATATTAAAGGTAAATTATTTAAAAAGCATATACATTTATTATTTAAAATTGTTTTAATTGTCATAATTAATTAAATTGAAACTGTCGTTATAAATTTATTTTTTAAAAGGTTTCTTGGCAGTACTCAGAGATATCACGTCCAGATTTGGTGGTATTAAAAGATACAGTCGCTTCATAAGAAATGATTTATAAAGAAAAATAAAGCAGCAACGAGAAGGATAAAGTCTCCGGTCTCCGCCCATTGAAAACGCTAGCCCTTGCAGAGTCACGGGTGCGTTGCGAGCTTTTAAGGGATAGTTACGCTCCTGTACTATTTCGAAGGTCTCTAAATAATTTAAATGAGCCTCCTGCTCGTTGGCCACAAATTAAATAAAAAAAACAAATGCACATAGCACTTTTAATTTTAAAAAAAATATTTTATACAATGTAGCGGACAACGGAGCAGATGCGTCACATACATGATAAAAGAACACCGCCGTCCAAGCAGTATTTCACGCGGCAGTTTTACGCTGAGTATTCTGGAAACCTGTGATATTATTTTAGACGCCGGCCCATTTAATGCGTCAGCATATGCTTCAGCATGGCTCTCCCAGGTGTGCGATGGTGTTAAGACACTCTACCACTGTCTAGCCGGTTTAAAAGACCGTATAAATTAGAAAGAAATAAATACCGTTCAATAAATTACACTAATTATTAATATATCTATTTAATTTATTCATCATTTCAGCCGTAAGACGACCACTGCTGGACATAGGCCTCCCCCTTGGAATTCCATGAATACCTGTTGGAGGCGACCTGCATCCAGCGTCTTCCGTCGACCTTTATAAGGTTGTCAATCCAACTTGTGGGTGGACGTCTCACGCTGCGATTGCCGGTCCGTGGTCTCCACTCTAATACTTTTCGGCCCCATCGGCCAACCGCTCTACGTGCGATGTGGCCAGCCCATTGGCACTTCAGCTTGCTAATTCAGCGGGCTATGTCGGTAACTTTAATTCGTCTACGGATCTTTTCATTTCTGATTCGATCGAGTAGCGAAACTCCGAGCATAGCAATTTCCATAGCTCGCTGAGCGACTCTGAGCTTGGAGATGAGGCCGATGGTGAGAGACCACGTCTCCGCACCGTATCTAATTTATTGCCTATTGTAATATATTATATTATTTTCACTTTTCATTAAGTTAATAGATAACCAACCAACTTTATAGGTATTCAATAATTACAATCTAAAACTAATTTAATTAAATAAGTTTGAACGAATTACCAAATTCATTTAAGAAACTTTTTTCACTTTCGTCACAGACACTATCACTCCAAAATTTAACTGAGTAATGCTAAGAAAGCTCAACCCTTCAAGGTTCCAAGTGGACGTCGTGGGAGCATAAACAGGTTACGTCTTGAAGGGGTCTTACTGACCACGGGTCACCGTGAGAACCGACTAGATAATGCGTTTATAGGAGGGTTAAACTGGTTTTGGAATTAGTATTAAATATAACTTTGAAGATGGTAAAAATACCCGTGACAATGTACCCTTGGGAGTAAAAAGCCGACAACACAAGCAATGAGCGGATTGTATTGGCGCGGTTCTCTTACTATAGAGAAGACCCACCTGCCTATTGCATAAAATACGCACTATCGGGCCGGTTCGTCCGAAAAGATACCAAGAGTCTATACAGACATCAATTTTTTCTTTAGAGAGCCTCGTAGCATAATGGTTTTAAAGGTGTACCATGAAGCGAGAGGTATAGGGTTCGAATCTCGGTCCCGACAATTATACGTATATTATAATTTAATTAATAATTTATTTGGTCTCTGGAAGGTCTTGACAGTGGCCGGACGAGTGTCTGAATACTGTCATACCCGTGGGAGAGCTATGCTGAAGCATATGCTGACAGCACTAGTTGGGCCGGCTCGCTCGAAGTGAAACCACAGGTTCGCAGAAAACTCAGCCTGAATCGGTACTTGAACTGTGTTTCGTAGAGTGAGTGAGGATATCGGAGGCCCTTAAAAAACACCGCTTCAGCGGCGTTAAAAAACCGGCAACACAACCAATGCGCGGACTGTGGCGCATTGGTTGTTCATGGGCGGCGGTGTTCTCTTACCATACAGGAGACCCATCTGATCTGTTTTCCGTTATAGAATAAAAAAAAATGTCGGTTATATAACTAGCACTGATGTCAAAAGGCGAAAATGATATTTTACCATAGAGGAGACTCGCCTGTCGCTTTGTCAGCAGTATTATAAAATAATTAAATCAATATTAAAAGTTTCGCCATGTTTTTAATGATATAAGATATAATCATATTCAAGTATTTAAATTAAAAATATTTTTTTACGTATTAGTTTGGATTTTCAAAATTTTACCGATTTCCAAAAAAGAGGTTTAGAAAAAAGCGTTTAAAATATTATTTGCTATAATATATATTTATTTATATTAAATTAAAGTTTCTCAGAAAAAATCTTTCTTTTATGGAATCGGTGGCAAAGGAGCAGGAGGCTCCCCTAGGGCAAGCGGTCCTGCGCCCATGGATATCCCTTGCGAGCCACGTGTGTGTTGGCAGCCTTTAGGGAATATGTACAATCTTTTCTTGAAGGTGTAGAAATAACAAACTTAAATTTTTTATTGCTTTTCATAGAAATTATGTATTGACAACGGTCAATAATGGTTTAATTTGAAATAAATATTTTTACTACTTAGTATGAACACACCACAACCGGTCGACCGCCCATGGACAACGCTAACGCTAATTGGGCCACATATTTCGGTATGACCCCAGAGATTATTCTAACAAGTAATTTCCTGTTCTAATAAGAAACGGTTTATTCATAATCGTACTAGAATCGATGGGGTTATGAAGATATTAATTATTTATAATATTAGTATTTTATTAGGGAATTTACAAAAATTATAAGTAAAAAAATTAAATAAATAATTATATAATATTAAATATGTGCATTGTTAAAATTTTATAAATTATTAAATTAAATTAGTTATAAGTAATTTGACCGATTATGCAAAGGCTCCTCCGAAGTGATACCACGGGCTCACAGAATACTCAGCGTGAAACTCTGTGTATTTATACTGTGTTTAGCAGAGTGAATGCGGATATCGGAGGTCCTAAAAATGCCGCTTAAGGACTGTAAAAAGCCGTCAACACAACCAATGCGTGGTCTGTGGCACGGTTGTTCATGGGCGGCGGTTTCTTTTACCATATAGGCGACCCACCTGCTCCGTTTTCCGATATATCATTAAAAAAGTTAAACTTGCAAGTGATCATAATTATGTAAAAAATAATATTTAATAAACCCAAGAGGTTTATAAAATATATTTTTTTATATATATAATTATTATCAACAGATATATGTATTTTATATCACTTGTTAATTATGTTAAACAAATTTATCGCCAATGAGTAATGATAAATAAATATAATGGCAAATAAACCCCCCATTTGGGGAAGGCCTATGTCCAGCAGTGGACTTGGATGGGCTGATGATGATGAGTAATGATACCTATTTGGCCATCTAGCGGCAAATAGCAAAAACATTTTCTGTTTCTATATTTATCTTATAAGAAAATTTGTTCGACTACTGCCACCTATTGTTATCTAGAATATCTATAAATAAATATGAATTTAAATATTTTATTCCCAATAGAAGAATATATTTAAAAATTTTAAATATTTTTTTTACATTCGTAATATTAAAATGTATAAAGTGTGTTTTATAGAAATGATAACTAATTTACTGCCATCTAGTATGGAGTGGCTAACTTAGATGTTAATTTAAAATTTATCATTATTGTCTACTAATAAGATGTGAAATATTTTCTTAAATGTATTTTAATATAAAATATTTATTAGAAAAATTCATAGGACAATATAATAAGCAATTGTTTTAAAAAATATTATTTTAGTCTAACAAAAAAAATATATTATTAAATTTTTATAATAAATTTTACTTAATATATTTAAATTTTATTATATAAGAATATTATTTAGGCTTTAAATTAAATATAAGGAACTTTATAATAAATAATTAAAAAATACAATAAACATATATAGGCTTAACTTTAAGTTGAATCAAAGCTTATAGTCAAAATGTTATTATTACAAGTTTATAATACCCAAAAAATTACTAAAATTTTGAAAAATTTGTAAATTTTAATTGGTAATTCTTTGTAAATTTTACAATATAATTTTTCATGTGAAACAAAACACTGATCAACTCAAGAAATATTTGTCTATGCAAATTATAAAAAGACTAGTATTTTACTCAAAATTATTAAAAATGTTGCATTATATTACTTATGTAATTTGTATCTTAGAAACAACATGACATTTTTTTAAATTTTATTTAATTAAATGTATGCTTTATATATTTATTATTCAATCATACATAAACCATGGTATAATATCAGATATTTTATGTAAAGATAGTATATTTCTATCATTTCTACAGCTGGCTGGTAATTAAAGTGAATTTGACAGACGTCATGGTGAATAAGGATTTTTTGTTAAAAGTATAAATACTTAAAATAATAATAAAATATTATTATAAGACTTGTTAATTTGAATAATTTAAGTATTAAGTAAGTTAGTTATTAAGTAAGAATAAATAGTGGTTTTATATAATTTATACATATATACCACCATCATCACCATTTCAGCCATAAGACGCCCACTGTTGGACATAGGCCTCCATCTTGGACCTACATGAATACCTGTAGGAGGTGATCTGCATCCAGCGTTTTCCATGAATACCATATTTAAATAAAATTCTATTTTTAGAGCCCTATAGATATTTGGAATTGTCAACCTCGGTAAACAAAGACATATCAAAAGGTAAAAAAAGGTTAATGTAAGCAAAGGTAGAAGAATGTAGCTTTTAATTTTAATTAATTTGGTTCAAAACAAACACTAAATCATCTTTATTCTCATAGAATCAAAAACATGATCGGTAAGTTTACGTAGACAGAATGTGATTAAATTAAAAAATTACCCATCCGACGTCTAGACTACTGCGAGTGTTACTTAACCGTTGTTATCGATTCAGGTACAAGCGTGGACCCACTAAGTGTAGTATTAATTACCATACAGTGTGGTTTGTTTCTCGACAGACATACCGACGCGTGGACGACTGACCCTCGCATAGAGAAACCCAAGGAGACGATATTAGTTTTAAAATAATAATATCGTTTCATTTTTATACACAAACATAGAATATTCAGCGTGAAACGGTACTTGTACTGTGTTTCAAAGAGTGAGTGAGGATATGGGAGGCCTTTAAGGATGCCGCTTAAGCGGAGTAAAAAGCCGGTAACACAACCATACGCGGACTGTGGCACGGTTGTTCATGGGCGGCGGTGACCCACCTGCTACGTTGTCCACTAAAGAATAAAAAAACTGACGCAGTAATTGTGCCGAATTGTGCGAAGTAAATAATATATACCTAATGTAATATATTATTTCAAATTATATTTATAATATTCACAAACTCATTAACATTATAAAAAATTAAGTTAACCAATTATATAAATAACCTTGAGTTTAAACTCTTTAAACTACTTGGTAATTAAAATATAATTGTAAGACGGACTGATTTCCGCAATTCGACGACATGATTGCGCCTATTTTGCGTGGGACAACTGGCGGCATCATTCATGCCAGCCTAGTTTCTGGTTCCTGGTTCCTGCACAGTAGGTTCTTAACGTTGTCGGCCGCCTCCTGCAACGACCTTGGTGATCCGAGGTGCTGCGCCCTGTATTCTGCCATCCCAGAGCATTGCAGTAGGATGTGATTGGCAGTCTCGTCCGCTTCCCATACAAGCTCTGCACAGAGCTTGTATGGGAAGTGTGCCTAGTGTGTGTAGGTGTTTGCGAGGATTGCATGACCAGCTACAGGTCCGATAGCTAGTCGAAGCTGGGGCCTCTTCAGAACATGCAATGTGCGAGATAATTTGATTTTTATTGTCGGAAGGGCCACTCTTGTCTTTTATTTTATAGCGGACAATGGAGCAGGTGGGTTTAATATATGGAAATACAATACCTACGCCCATGAACAACCACGCCATAATCCGCGGATTGGTTGGCTTGCCGGCTTTTTTAAAACCGCTTAAACGGCACTTTTAAAGATCTCCGATATTCTAACTATCAGTAACTCTGCAAAACACAGTATAAGTTCCGTTTCACGCTGAGTATTCTATAAGCCCGTGGTCACTTCAGATGAGCTTTCCTAATTAGTGTGTCAGCATATGTTTCAGCATGGCTCTCCCACGGCTGCGACAGTATTAAGACACTCGCCCGGCTACTGTCAAGTCCTTCCAGAGACTGAATAAATTATACTTAAATTAACTAAACTGCCAGTAGCCCTCTACAATTGACATTTACCTATCTAGCAAAAGTAGGTATTTTATATTCTTAGCCTGTCAATTGAAGCTTTTAAAATATTGATTTTTTTACTGTTTTGTCACTCCCGTTTTAATGATATGTTTTGAAAAGGCTTTGATGATAAAAAAATATTTCAGCGACTCCACTGTTCTTACAAAGGTCACCGACCGGTCAGCTGTCGGGGCGAGAAGTTACGCCACACTACAAGTCATTGGCAATTTAACGCGACCTACATAAATGTCTCAATATCTTTATAACAATGCAACGGACATAATTCTGTGTCTAACTCTTTTGTTCCCAATCTACCGTAAGATAACGTATATAATAAATTGTCAAATTGATCATAATGAGGTATTAGAACGTTTTCGTTCAACTGATGTTTGATTTCCATTTAGCTGCCCTGAGCGTTTGGTCTTGGTATTAGTACAGGTGAAACGGGCTATTTTACATAACTCGACATCTGAGTCTGCTTTTCCTTTGGGTATATCTCTCCAAGACACTTCAGCATCCCCTTCGGAATGCCAGCGATCTCGGAGACCGACTTCGGAGTGCCCAGCTGTTGTATACTGTACCTCCAGTAGGTACACTCTAAAAGGACATGAGCTGCTGTTTCGTCCGCCCCAACAAGTTACTTTCTTAAATTATCCTTCTGTTACCTGTATAGGTACACATAGATTAAAGATATGTACCTACTTATAATGTGTTCTCTCTGTGTTCCTATTTGGTTAAAATGTTGGTCCATGGTTATGATTTTCATCTCCCTTTGAACTTTGTGTTGTATTATTGCTATTGTTACCCAAATGCAGGACCAAGACCAAGACCGCCTAATTTTAGCAAGACCAAGACACCGTGGAAGATTTGAGCAAGAACAAAACTAAGCCTGCAAGATAATGCAGCTATTTTTTTTGGCAGTGATTTTTGGAATTTCTCATTTAATCTTCAGACATATTTTATAAATCTGGTTGGTCTTTACTACGGCTATGCTAGTTCAAGCTCAAAATGTTCCTATTCTGATAGGTTTTTCTAAGATCTGAAGTACACTTTAATAAATATCAATAGTCTAGTAGGTAATTTCAAGACTTGCAAGTGTTGCTGCAAGAGCAAGACCAAGACTGGGAGTGCAGTACCAAGACCAAGACCAATACCAGGTGTATTGGCACAAGACCAGGACTAGCTTAAAGTCATGCATTTGGGCAACACTAACTATTACTGTATTCTTAGTCGTTATTCATTAATATCTTTAGTATCCACTGATACTGATACTGCAATAATTGTGATTGCCAAAAGAATATGAAAAAGAAGAGGTTTCTTTCCGTCAAATTTTATACAACGATACATTACGATACCGACACACGGTAATCATGATGATAAGATTGTTGGTCAAAACCTACCACACCGCATTGCCTAGGTTGTGTTGCCGGCTTTTTCAATTCCTAAGAAACAAGAGAAATTTAAAGGACAGAGACATACCTCTGTATTTTTTACGTCGTTTATAGTTTAAATGTAATGTAGTATAAAACGGAACAGACGGACAGGTAACCCTGATTATAAAACCACCATCGCTCTGAACAACCACCATCTATTGCGCTATTTAAGTATTATTGAAAATTAATATAAAATTAATAAATAATTAATAATAATGAATTAATTTATAGGAAACGTAGGTACCTATATTTTACAGTGAAGTAAATAAAAATAAGATATAACCTTCACCGGTACAGAAGGTAATCTTGTTGGTTATATTACCACCGCGGAAGGCCATCTATCCACATTCATTTGTGTTGTCGGTTTTTGAGTCATTTAACCTGCTTACAACTTACCGCTTAGCGGAGGTGAGCTCGTGGGCTCGCCCAGCCAGCTTAAGTCTTAACTAGCTTGTTAATGGGCCTCTGATATGCCCGTTCATTCTGTAAACCACAATATAAGTAATACCTACCACTATTTCAAACAGTCATTGGTATGGTTTTATAAGCTTTATTGTTTCGGCAATTAAATTGATAATTTTTTTATTTAGTAGTCAACAGAGGCGGTGAGTCTCCTATAATCCTATATGGTAATAGAATGCCTGTGTGTAAAACGGACTTTTGGAGTTGTATTGCTGACTTTTTACGCCACTTAAGCGGCATTTTGAAAATCCTCTGATATCCTCACTCATTCAGCGAAGCAAATAGAAGCACTGTTTCAAGTACAACTACTATTTCACGCTGAGCATTCTGTAAGCCCGTGGTATCACTTCGGATTAGTCTGATCAATTAATGCATCACCACCATATGCTGCAGTATGGCTTTCCCACGGGTGCGATATTAAAATACTAGTTGTTACAGAAGTACCCACAGTATTTTCATTCAAAATTAAATTGTCTAAATAGAATGAGGAATTTAATGAAAACATGTAGATAGAACAACCATTTTTCCCCCGCAAACAAAAGCGTCGGACATCTTGAATTGTTTAATTACTCTTCTAAAATACATTAAAAGCTTCCCTCTTTCAAACTTCTTTCAAACTTGATCCACTATCTGAACTATTTAGCCACGCCTCACGCAATTTAAACATATATCTATTTCGCTCTAGTCTAGATAAATGCAGCGTTATAAAATGAGATAGCACTATTTTAACCGCATGCATTATCATAATAGTTTTGCTGAAGCAATATGAATAGAACTACATGAAATCTTTATTTTTGATAATATAGACTTTGTTGTTTTGATATAAGACTTAATTTTAACTGGCAGATATGTTTGTTACGCCATTCTTTGTCTCAATCAAGGAAGGAATAGAGGAACATTTTTACGCGAGCGATTCAGTAGCGTAAGATCACGGCGTAAGGGCGAAAGTGGCGTAAAAATGGTCAACTTAAGACGTTCTGGGGAAAAAATACGCGGCAGCTAGTTACTATATCGACGTCTTGTGCAAGATGGCGGTGAGAGGCGTTCGAAATTTGAATTTCTCTGAGGAATAGGTGGGGTGATTTAAATAGGGTTGCATTTGGAGCGTTCAGCGCTTGAAATCATACAGCGCTTTATGATTCATGATTAGAATATCTTATTGGAATTTTGTATGGGCTGTTTTTATGCTTACTCTTTTATACAGCGAATTAGCGATAATCGGATATATATTAGTCTATGTACATTATCACGTTAAAGAACCAATAAATTTTCGTATGAAAAAATTATAATACAGCATCAAAACAAACCTTGAAATTAAATATAAATAATTACTTTGTTTTAAATATTCTAAATAATACGAGTAGATTTCGGATAATATAATAATAGTATTTGCAGTACAATACCAAATAATTATCAATCTATATAATATAACTTATTTTCGCTATAAATATTAAAAGAAAACTTCAGAATCCTTATTAAATAAGACTGTTTTCTTAATCTAGCGTAGACAAAGCCTAAATGTCAAGATGTCATTATATTCTATTATTAGAAAAGAATTATGTATTTTAGGAATTGTTAATTTGTATTGTACACAATATAATTGTTAATTTATAAGACCAGTAAGGCTTTAGGTACCTAAATGTATTTTTTTGATTATACAGAGAAACGCAATTGAGCCTTTATTTTATTGAAAAAACTAAAAAAGTCATTATTAATATATAATATGTTTTACAGAAATAATTGTATTAACACATAAAGAAAACATTGTTTTTTTTTAACACTTACCTACCAATGGTCTATTAAACAACTGTTCGGCAACGCAACCGCGGCTCCGCAAGGACTGGGTGTATACATGGGCGGAGAACCGCTTCACCTAGGTGGGCTTGCTCGTTTGCCACCAATTAAATAAAAAAAAACATTTATTACTTCTCCATAGAGAATTTAAATCACAGATACAAACCATTTGAAATGAATGTACATACAAAATATCTTTTTCGTATATCATCTTCAATACAGGTATAAAGTATAATATTATTTTTAGTTGAGAAATCACGCGTATAAAAATGATGAAGTGTTATTAATTCGACTACCTCTACAAAATATATAAAATTACAATGTTTGACAAAAAATTAAATACACGGGATATCTCCACCCTTGTCATTATTCGTAATTTTTAAATCTCACGTGATTAATGGACGGATCCTAAAATCCGGAAACGTATCTGCGGCTCTGCAAGGGCTAGTAGGTGCCTATGGACCACTTAGTAGTTAGAAGCACTTATAAGTTAGAAACTAAACATTTTTTACCCCTCACGTACCACACACTAAACTCACCAACAAACTAAAATTAAATCACGACAGATAACAACCCCTAACCTGTCCTACGCAACAGGTTTCTTAAGACACCTTATTCCCATAAAACCAGAAAGAACCACTTGAAACCGGTTACCAAGACCCAAATTCATATAGATCGGAGGTGTCATGGGAATGATATTCTAAACTGGATTCATACGATTTCTGGAATCGGAAAACTAGTTTAGGATCGCGTGTGAATTTTTCGATTCAAAGGGACTTATATTATTATATTTATATTATTGTAAACATACGTATAAAGAGGTTTTTTTATATTCAACAACTTTTGTAACAAATTTTTTTACTTAGCATGTGTGTAAGTAGATATGATAAAATGCTGACAAGGTTATTGGGCCAGTTCGTCCGTAGTGATACCACAGACTCACATTATACTGGTATGTTAAAAATGCTGACAAAGTAATTGGGCCAGTTCGTCCGGAGTGATACCACAGGCTCACATAATACTAGATTGAATCCTATTGTGCTGTTTAGTTGAGTGAGGAACCATCTAACTAAGCTCACGCCTCACTGCGTTGCGTAAAAAGCCGGCAACGCAAACAAAGCTCAGAGTGTGGAGCGATTGTCCGTGAGCGTCGCTGATTTCTTACCATAAGGAATCTGCCAAAATATATAAATATAAAGCCTTTAATATATTTATATTTAGCGATAGTTATATTTTAGCGTACAGATGCCCACGGGCGGAGAATCGCTTCCGCAAGACTGAACCTCCACGTTTGACTCCCAATTACATAAAAAACAATGTACTTTAACAAGAAAATATTATAAATAAAAAATATATTATAAAATAGAAAAAATTCTATTTAACTTTAAATTAAATTTATGATTTCAAAACTGAACAACTATATTGATTTAAAATGTTCTTATTTATAAATTTTATAATGCTGTTATAATATTAGCACAGATAAAAATATATTTTATATTTATTTATATATGTATATCTATTTACCGCATGTTATGTATGTCTTAAATAAATATTTTCTTGTTAATTCATCAAATTAAAATACCGCTGAATTAATAACTTTATAACAATGATTAATAATGTTTATTTTTAAATATATTTATAACAAATAAAAGGCACAAAAGCCTGTAAGATTTAAATTAATTTGTTATTGAAATAAACTAATATTAAAATCAAAATTACACTAGTCCAAATATTAAAGTATCTAATTATAGCGTTGTAGGGAAAAATAGTGCTATTCCTTGAAAACCTAACCTTGGATTATATTGCTGGAATCCTGGATATGGAGCTATTCCAAATACTGTCGCATTTATAATTGTACCTACAGGAGGTCAGTGTAGGAGGTCAGCGTATCTTGTATTGACCAATTCAATAATTACTGTCCACTCGGTCAAGGCCACCTAGATTTACTCTATGATAGCGTAACAATGGTTGCCATGGTAACGGAGATAGCATCATAGACAATATAGAATTATTGATTAGGTATGTCAATCCTGAATGAATAAAAATAAACCTGGAGGTACTTTCTAGATTTAAGAAAATATATTTAAAATAGGTTATTTTAATAGAAAAATTTGTAAATTTGTTTGATATGATTTTACCTATAAAATATTACATGACGTTAGCCGCTTTTGGATTGTGATAGACTGTTTCTTAAGCTGTTTTTAAATATAAAGTTACCCGATTTAAAACAGTTTTTAAAATAAAGATAAAAGTTAGGTTTTGTGTTTTATTTGGAAAAATATTAACTTTAAGCTAAATTTCTTTTCAACTAAATATAAATTGGATAAGATTTCAATAAATCATTTTAATTTATAAGTAAACTTGTGTGGAAATTTCACAATCAAATAAAGACATACAAATAATTCATTCATTTTTAAGCAAATATTAATAAATTAATATTTAATTTTAATAAATTAAAGCCTACTAAATTAATCTAAAACCTGAATTAATCTACAACAATCAAAGGATACCTAATATAATATAGATATTATTAAACCGACTTTCCTAAAATACGAAAACAAATTTAATATGGGTAATATTTTCTATTTTTATTAAGAAATTTTCTTTATATGTAGAGTTTTTTTTAGTAAATTAACAATTAATCACAGTTTGTCCATTGTTATTAGTTATTACAGTTATTGCAAGAACATAAATGATTGTTTTTATCTAAATAAATATATATTTATATATAAGCTTTATATATCTTCAAAGTTAATTAAATATATATATGAAGAAGTCCCCTAGAAATAACACCCTCCCACTAAATCACCTGTGCCATTAATTCATTTTAAGACGCCTAACACAGCGTCCCCTTAGACGTAGGTACATTTGCATATTACAAAGTATGGAAGTTCGCTAACGAAGGGGGGGTGCGGTTTGGGTGGGGGGCGAAGGTTGCTGGCGTAAGACGGGAATTGAGGCCAGGGGCGGATTCTTCTTCATCTTTCCCCTATCAGGGCTGATCTATAGGCACCAACTAACCCATACAAATATAGCTAAAATTGTATTTTAAATTATCTAAATATTTGTACACAATTCATTATTGTAGGTGGCATGATAAGCGATGTCTAATAAGGTATCCTATACTGGCAACAAGCTGGTCTCATATATGGTAAGTGAAAAATCGCTCCACAATTCCAGTTTTGTTTGTGTTGCCGGTTTTTTACACCGCTTGAGTGGTTTAATTTCACGACCCGATATCCTTACTTATATTGAAACATATTGTAAGTACTGGTTTACGCTGGTATTCTGTAAGCCCGTGGTTTCATTTCGGACAAACCGATCCAATTCTTGTGTCAGCATGACTCTGCTACATGTATATACGTACACTCGCTCGGCCACTGTCAATATTTTCCAAGGCCCGGATAAATTAAAAAAAAATATTCAGACCGGGTTACGACCCACCAGGGTACAAACCAATGACTTTATGGAATCTTTAAAAATAGCTTAAAGTAATATACATACGAAAAATCTTATAGGGTGTTACTTTTGAGAATAACATAATATTTTATTGTTAAATGTACTATAAAATGTAGTTAAAAGTAACGGAGATAATTGAGTCAAGTTTAAAGTAGGTAATATTTATAAAATAAGATCGTATGGGAAGATTTTTATATCTTACCTTTATATATTTACTTACGTTACCCTTATATTATGTCATTATTTTCGAGTAAAATTATGTCAAAGTAGTTACCTAACTACTTGTACCTAATACGTAGGCACTGAAATCTTATTACTGTAGTAAAATTAAAAATGTGTTACAGTTATTAAGAAAATATAATTTTACACTAATTATAATATATATAATTAATATATATAATTTGAGTCTTTGAGATTTAATTTAAGAAAATTTGAGACTTAATATAAGTAGCTTTTTTTCCCTCGAAACCCAAATATTTTGATTAAAATACGTTGGTTAATGTTTGTGTAAGTACATCACTGTCCCGTCGAATACGGAGAAAGATGAAGGAAATGAAAATGTTCGCTGCAAAAAGGGGTGGGCTCCCCCGGTGGGGTTCCGAAAATTCTATAAAGGGGGTACCTTTTGTGATAAGCCCTTCGGTGGGAAGCATTAGTCTTGTAGACGTCTCAAAATGTACTCTTATCGAGAAATTATTTGAAATGCGGGTTCCGATTGAGACTTTTGAGGGGCAGATAATAATTTACTATTTAAATTAATCTAAATGCTCGACCCTTTGTCGTTAATAATAACAGACTCGTCTCTACATACCTACATACAGTATTTATAATGCCTTTTCACACAGCCTTCTTCAATTTTCTTTTTTCTTTTTTAGTAAAGCGGACAACGGAACAGGTTGGTCCCATAATGGTAGAGAACACCGCCGCTCAAAGACAACCGAGCCTCAGCCCGCGTAATGTCTATGTAGGCTTTTTACGCCGCTTTAGCGGCATTTTAAGGGTCTCCAATATCGTCCATCTCTCAGTGAAAAACAGTAGAAGCACCGTTTTATGTTCAGCTACCATTTCACGCTGAGTATTCTGTCAGCCAGTAGTATCACTCCGGACAGGCCAGGCCAATAAGTGCGTCAGCGTACGCTTCAGAACCGTTTCCATATAAGACCGCTTACACTAGGTTTGCCACCGGTAATATATGTACATATAAAAAATAAGGGTTTCTTCCTTCTTCGCCGATACGTAGCCAGCCTTTAACGGATAGGTACATTTATTTGAAGGTAGGAACCCTCTTTTTTTAAGATTCCCAAGTCATATTGGTTTGTACCATACCACCATGTTGTGGTGCGCGGCACAAAGTTTCTTTAAACATATCATTACAAGTGACATTAAATTATAAATAATTAATATTTCCATTCAAATATTGAAAATTAATTTTAGATTAACTAACAAGTCAAATTAATTATATATCTCAATATTTGATCTAAATATTACATAATATTGTGATATTTGTTACTATGGCGTAATTGAAAATTCAAAATGGCGAATGAAACCGCGTGCAGTAGCTACTTAACATTGAGGCGGTAGTTGAGAACTATCTATAAACAGAAAGTAACCACTCTAGGAGCATCCGTGCCTTAACACATCTCATCTTACTACTTAGACCACTAGCTCCCAAACTTTACGTATTATTACCATGGCAATAGCGCATTTGAGGCTTAGGATGTCCATGGGTTTCGGATAGCTTACCAATATAAGGCTCAGTTTGTCAATGTAATAAGAACGCAACTTGTTCTAATGGAATATTGTTTATTACTCTCTGATTATTACATACTAGCAGACCCAACAGACTTCGTTGTGCAAAAAATCCTTTTGAACACAACCGTCTCCATGGTGATATGATGACAACAGAGCAGGTGTGTCTTCAATATGATAAGAGAACACCTCCTCCCATGAAGAAATGCGTTTCCAGTATTTTTATCACATAGCAGACAAAGGGCTAGGCGTATCTGCTCAATTGTTATAGAAGTTGTCCATGCATAATCATAATCCGCGCTTTGGTTATGTAGCCGGCTTTTTATACAGTATAATTTGGCCCAGTATCCTCACACAGCGAAACATCACATTTTCCTGTATTCTATGAGCCGGCCTATTTAATGCATCAGCAAGGCTCTTCTGTAAAGATTCATAATAACTTTTATTGTTTGAGAACCGGCGTTTCTCCACTACGGGTAATATTATTGCCTTAATGAAAATTCCTTCTGCTGAAGTTGAACACATGCGTAGAATCTTAATGGCTTTTTCATTGGCTTCAAGATTACGATCCATAAAATACCAAGTATCCATGAGCTTTAACTTTATCTACCCTTCAACCATATATATTTATATATAAAAATAGTTTATACATGTCTCCTACTAGGTTAAATAAACTTCAATAAAACTGAGTTTCTCCAATTAGGTACAAAGCAAAGTAAAAGAATTTCATTTACCCGTGGGGAAGCCATGCAGAAGCATATGCTGACGCACCATTTCGACCAGCTCGTCCGATGTGATGCCACGGGCACAAAAAATACTTAGCCTCAAATAGTAGTTGTACTTGAAACGGTACCGCTACTGTGTTTCGCTTATTGAGTGAGGATATCGAAGGCTTTTAAAAATGCTGCTTAAGTGTAAAAAGCCGGCAACATAACCAATGCGTGGACTAGCGCGGTTGTCCATGGGTGATGGGATTCTCTTACTATATAGGAGACTCGCCTGCTACGTTGTCCGCTAAACCAAAAAATATATAAAATGGACAGGTGGGTCTTCTTTATGGTAAGAGAACACTGCCGCTAATCTAAACCAATATCTCTCGCTTAACGCAGGACTTTTAAAATCTTAAAACCATTTAGCTACGAGGCTCTCAAAATTTAATAATAATTTCATAACAGATGTAAAAAGCACATTCTGAATAACTTGTGGGCGTAAACAATAGCAATTTATGTGAGGTAATTTCGAATTTAGGGAAGACTCCCCCACCATCCCGGATTAACAAGATCCCATTAAAATGTAATAACTGTCTTGTGACAGACTTGAAGAACTTCAGCCAAGACTAGCGACTGCCACTGACTTTACACGAATCTAATGTAATATTTAGTATTTGGAGCTTTTATTTGTATAAAATTATTAATCCATGCGTTTTGTATTTGATTTTAAATAAATATTGTTTATTCCTATGTCAAACATCTAAATTCATTTACATTAGAAAAATAATTATTAAAAATTAAAGACTAACTTAAAGTTTTTTTAATATAATTTAGATTTTACTGTTGGTCCTGTAGGTATATTGTATTTTGTTAGGACTTAGGAATGGCAGTCAACAGAGCAAGTTAATCACCATTCTCCTCTATGGTAAGAGATCGCCGCCACCCATGGCGAACCGCGTTACAATCCGCGCTTTGTTTGTGTTGTCGCCTTTTTCCTCACTGCGTGACAAGTACTTAGTACAAGTACTGTCTCACGTTGGTATTCTGTGTGGTATCGCTTCGGAGGATACTTACGCAATTTTAATGAACCTAAGTTTAATATTTAGTGCGATACACATAGCTGATAGTGATATTCAAAAAATTAGATTCAGCTTACCTTGATTTAGTTGCATCGGAGATTCTGGGTTCTAATACCAGAAAAACAGAGCGACTGGTCAAAGTATAAAAAAATTGCAAATAAACAAAATTATTAAATTATTATCAATGCACATAAAGTGAAAAACCATATATTTCCTATACAATATATAATGTTTCTACACCAATTTTAAAATCAATCTAAATTCACATAAGATAGACAATATCTACGAAATATATACCTATAACCTATAAAACATACCGCACCTTACAGAGTGCCGCGAAAATTGAGATGTTCGCGAACAACCCCCATCCCCTTCGAAGGGGCGGCCACCTGAGACAGTGTGAAGACGCTCAAAATTTCGCCTAAAGGGTAATTAAATTGCTTTAAGTTTTACTGTCTTATCGTTATTAATGTATCAAGTTCACATACACTTAGTAAATTACATATATTTTGTATGAAGGTTGTATTTCTTAGTTGCTTTCTATTTAATAAAAAATTAATTTCAAGGTAAATATAAAATGAAAACGTAGTTTATATATGTACAACTATATTATTTTCTTGAAACATTACTAATGCGTGGACTGTTGCGTGGTAGACCATGGGCGGCGGTGTTCTCTTAACATATAGGAGACCTACCTGCTCCGTTGTCCGCTATACTATAAAAAAATGAAATATTTTTATGCAAAATAAAAGCAAAAATGCACGTCAAAACCAATCTACCACCGGTTCCAAGCTATAGCTACCGAAAAGAACGGGTGAGATTAACTCAGCGGGTGTAGTACCTAAATGAGATACCTAAATTATAACAAAAATGAGTTCTTAGAATGCCTGGCATGAATATTTTACTCCTAACACGTGACATCATTAACAAATCATTAATACTATTTAGCAAACATTACCAAGTGGGTCTCCTATATGGTAAGATAACACCGCCGTCCATGGACAACCGTGCCACACTCCGCGCTTTTATTCCGATTTATTGGCTTAATATCAGGGTCTCAATAAAATACAGTACAAGTACCGTTTTATCTCTTATACACCTGTATATTAAGAAAAGATGTGGGATGCGTTGCCGTCCTTTAATTCTGCGATATTATAAAAATACAATTTATTATTTAAAAGTACTTATGCTTTATGGTTAAATAATATCTACTTAGATAATAATTTTAATCCAAAGTTTGAATTTTTTTCACCAAACTAATAACTTAAAGCAAAAAGCCTTTATATAATCCGCCCACAACGGAAGGCTTCCAAAGCTTCAGTAAGCAGGAGAAAAGCTCAAATCGATTTTTGAAGTAGCTGGGAGTGAGGAGGAACTTAAATTAAAGTTGTTTCTGGTGCAATATTCTCAGCGAGAACTACTTACAAGATTTGATGGCGAAACGGTGCTTAGCTTAGGTATATATAATATAGTTTCTCTTATTTTCGTCTTTGTCTTCCTGAAGCAATCTAAATTAATAAAAACTAATTAAGTATATATTTATTCTTAGTTTGTACATCTAAATTCATCTACATTGCATATCATGATTCATATTATTGATAAAAACATTTTTTTATGGTATAGCGGACCACGGAGTAGATGGGTCTTCTATATGGTACGAGAACACCGCCGCCCATGGACAACCGCGCGACAGTCCACGCATTGGTTGAGTTGCCCGCTTTCTATGTCAGTTAAGCGGCTTCGATAGTTTTCAAGAAATACAATAGAGGCTCCGTTTCAAGTACAACTACTATTTCACGCGGAGTGTTCTGTGAGCCCGTGGTATCACTTCGGATGAGCCGGCCCAATAAGTACGTCCGTTTATGCTTCAGCATGACTCTTCCACGCGTGCGAAAGTATTAAGTCACTCGGCCGGCCACTGTAAAGCCCTTCCAGAGACCGAATAAATTATAAATTAAATTATAATTGTCTGGACCGGGATTCGAACCCGATACCTCTCCCTAATATATTTTGTATATAGTTTTTTAAACTACATATGGTTATTAATTTTACAAATGTTGCCGTGCTCTGGGTCAGATCTGACCCAAATAGTAAAATTATACTGAAAAATTATCAAAAAAAAGATCAATCAAATCAAATTATTTGATGAATTGATTTATATAGAATTATAATTTATTTTTGTAAAAATTATATATAAAAACTTATATTAAAAATAGATATATACGATGTAGAAGGATTTTTTATAAAAAGAGGAATGAATTTAAAAATTTAAAAAGACTTTTTAAGATAAAATTGTTTCATAAGGAATCTAATGTGTAGCAGTCACATGCGTGTAGCACCCCCAAACCGCTCTGTATATTAAAATTTCGCTATACGGCACGTGAAATAACGATCGCGGGTGCTGAGATTCAAGATGGCGTCTTATTTCTTAACATTACTTGCGGCTGCCAACCATGGAAAACGCATAAAGAATTTTTCAGTGTTTCCTTGATGAAAAATATGAATACTCAGCGTGAAACGGTACTTGTACTGTGTTTCGTGGAGTGAATGAGGATATCGAAGGCCATTGACATTGTACCGCTTGTATGGCGTAAAGAGCCGACAACATAACCAAAACGCGGACTGTGGCGAGTTTATCCTTGGCCGGCGGTGTTCTCGTTCAACTTAGGAGACCTTGCTCCATTGTCCGCTATACCATAAAAAATATATTTTTAGAGAGAAAATATAAAAAATAATCCTTTTCCATATGCAGAAAGCCTACAAGGTTTCGCCCCGAGTTATAATATCACGAGAAGTTGGCAGGGAGGCGCGGTGTATACCCGAAGGGGGAAAGGGGAGTGATGACTCGCTACTTCTCTTACTTATTTACATAATTACATACGGCTTTTGGAAACGTCTTGTCTTAATAATGGAGCGAATACCCACTAAAAAACTCGAAAATTAACAGTTTTCTATCTCATTACGTAATAAAACATGTTTATTATAGTTTAATAAATAAAATATTTCTATTTATATATTATTAAAGTGTCCCGGTGTATGTTGCCAATCACCTCCGAAACGACTAGTGATTTTTATTAAATGATGTGTCGGTAGTCCTAAGAATTATTGGTGAATCATTCATTCTTTAGGTGATGCATTGTTCACATTAAAATTTATACGATTTTCATTGAGCCAAAGGAACAGGAGGCTCATCTAGGATAACTCCATACCCAATGCCTTAGCCCTGGCAGGACTCTGGGTATGTTGCCGGCTAATATGGAAAATTAAAGCTCTTTTATTGAAGGTTCTTAAGACGCATTGGTTTCAAAATACCACTGCAGGCAGCAGGTTCCACAGAATGGTGGTGGCACCAAATGCCTTACAACGCTCAGTTTTGGAACGACAAACGTCGAGGTGATTTCTACCACTATAGATATTTATAAGAAAATCGTATTAGTTACACTATTTTTAACTCAAGATCTATTTATATATTTTTTATAGTATAGCAGACAACGGAGCAGGTGGGTCACCTATATGGTACGAGAACACCGCAGCCCATGGACAACCGCGCCACAGTCCGCGCATTGGTTGTGTTGCCAGTTTTTTACGGCAATTAAAGGAGCATTTTTAAGTGCCTTCGATACCCTCACTCACTCTGGGAAACACAGTACTAGTACCGTTTCACGCTGAGTATTCTGTGAGCCCGTAACATAACTTCGGACGAGCTGGCCCAATTAGTGCGCCAGCATACGCTTCAGGATGACTCTCCCATGGACGAAATCTGAATACAAAATGGAGGATAATGTTTTTAGTGTATCTGTTTTTCGGTTTTAGTTAGCCCATGGATTGCTAAGTGTTCACAATTGGATCCAGTAGGTTGCGAACCGGGTAGAACAACACCTGCTGATTCAATTAAATTTATATTTCATTATAAATATAAATTTATATTTCATTTAATTTATATTATACTAAATTAAAACCTCACACTTCAATCCATCTGTCACGCTAAAAAAATCTCTTCCAAATCATGTCAGAACTGACATTTTCGTAAGTTTACAGAGTTTTTTATGATTTTAAATGTTTTTTGAAAAATATTTATTATGTCTCTAACTGACGAACAGCTGGTAGATAACCGTCCGAGTCCGGATGACATTCTGAATTTTATACCATGGGCATGCGGTCAATTGCTAGTGAACTTCGTTGTTGTTGTAGACAAGGAACATCAACGTTAGTAGAAAAATATACTTTGATATTAGTATGTAGGTAGCACTTTAAAACGGTAGCTGTGGTAGCGTTAATAGGTAAATAATAAAAATTATATAAAAATGTCACCCGTGGAAGAGCCATGCTGAAGCATATGCTGGAGCACTAATTGGGCTGGCTCGCCCAAAGTGATACCACGGGCTCAGAGAATACTCAGCGTGAAACAGTACGGTAACGGTAGAGACTCATCAGCTCTGGTGTCCGCTATAGGTACCTACTATAAAAAATACCGATAATTAAGGGTATGTTTTACTAAGGGAATCGGCTAGCTATGTATTTTAATATTATGAAAATTATTTTTTTCTAAAGTATATAGGTTGTTTATTGAATATATTTCTCAATTCTTCAGATGAATATGTGAGTGTTGTAAATCAGGATAAGAAAAAGAATAAAAGCAAACCGAAACTACAATCTCGAATGGAAATAGACTCAAACCACAAGAGAGACAACGATTCAGAAGCGATGATCACACCAGTGGCACCAGATTCTAAGGTATTCCACATTTTAGCGATCTGCGATCACGCGGATAACTTAACTCAACTAACATTCGTCAAGAACTCAAAGGCGCCACGCGTTTTATGGAAAATTATCGGATTGATTGTGAAATATCACCCATATCTAGCGAATATCACCATCAATGGCGGAATGGATCAGTATACACTGTACGAAATCTCCAAATTCCTTAATATTTCCAACATCACCGAACTGATACTAGACAACTCTGTTGTACCGCAAGCGAATTTCTATCTTTTATTTGAATCTGACAACTGTTTATATCACATATCGTTAGCTGGCTGCCAAATTGACGATGATGTAGTACAAACGATAACGGTAAAGCTTGTTTATTCATTGCCAGCATCCAAAAAATTAACCATCCTAAATCTGGCATCAAATAAAATAACAGATTATGGAGCGAAGTTGTTAGCGGACGCACTACGTTCAAACAGACGTTTAAGCTACCTTAACTTATCAAACAATCGACTAACAGACAAAGGCGCTAGACACATATTCAGTAGCTTAAATGAATTCAAATTAACTAAAGAAGAATTGATGGCAACAAGAACACGTCAGATGGATTTCTTGAAGAAGAAGAATGATTACATTACGAAAGCGCTGCAAGAACTAAGAACTGGTGATATTGGTAAAGCATCTAAACGTCGAACAGTAAGAGCGGTAACCGCGGTACCAACAAAACGTAAATTGGAAAAGGAGGCTTCGTTGAAGTCATTTGCGGATGGCAACGTTAAAAGTTTACTCAACATAGACGTATATCTCTATGAAAAAGCAGTTGGTATGGCCGAGCTTGAGCTTGGAGAATTTGAAGATCCTTTTAACTCAAGTAATATCGTAGTTAGGGACAAGTCAACATACTGTATCGGCAATAATTCTCTATGTTACCTTAATTTATCATACAATAATCTAAGCTATCTCTGTTTGAAAAATATTATAGATTTACTGAAGTATCAAAAGAGTATTGATAGGAAACCTTCAGGCTTGGTGAATTTAATAATTGAAGGAAATCCATTACCGATACTTTGTGATGAACTGATTCAAATTGATCAACTGATTGAGAGTGGTTTAGCGAGTTTAAGGCGTATGTCGATTGGGAAAAAGCGTGGTCTTCCACTTACTAAACGATAATATTACTTCAAATACTCTTCTCCTCATACAGAATACCAGAAATTATATCGCTCAAGCGGCGTAAAAAGCCAGCAACACAACCACAGTGCGGGTTTAGCTGATTAGCTAGATTAGCAGTTGCGGATAGCGACGTTGTCTATTAGTGATTATCTCTTACCTTTGAGGAACCCGCCCGTTCCCTTGCAAAGCATATAGGTACAGATAAATAGTATCAGCTCTTCTGGAGTTATACCATGGAATCACAATACCAGAGTGAGTACCACATTGCTTGAGAAATTGGAGCCATAAAGTTCACGGTAAAAGAGCGATTGAAACATATTGACCATGGGCGGCAGTAATCTCACCACCAATGTACCTTAACTTCTCTGAAATCATATTTTTAAACGCAGAAAGATTTATCTTATAGCTAAGCAGCTCTCCGGCCATGGACACCCCAGTATTGGCTGGGCCGTGAATGCGTTGCCGACATAACTGGAATTCCGATACAATTTTAATGTTATTTCAAAATATATAGCAGTTCAAAGTATTGTACTACTTGAAAAGAATTTAGCTTACACTATAAAATTAGTATTATTGATTTTTTTTTTTTACTTTTTTAAATATTTGTCTTAACCTAGCCGAGTAAGTTTGATCTGTCTATATGTCGGTCTGTGAAATTTGTGAAAATTTATGTTTGTATAATCTTTAGTACTTAGTGTTTTGATTTACTGTATTATTTAGTTTCTGAATTGTATTATTTAGATTAATATTAGTTTTTAATTTGTGAGAATATATATTAATATCATATGTTTTGTTATTACAATCCTATATATGATTTATTTAATACTAAATTCAGGGTGTGAAAATATACCTCAATTTGTTTCTCTGATACAGTAGATAGTAATCTAACCAAACCTAACTAAATTTTATTTATCAACTAAGTACAACAACATAACCTCCATTTAAATTTAAGTTATAATCTTACCTGAAAATAAATCAATTAAAATGTATAAATAATATTTAATTTACACAAATTAAACTAGATTTAGTATTTGATTTGAGAAGTTTTGATCACTGTCGCCATGCGTTCTAAGATATCTTGGCATTCAAAACAACATGATATGTCGTTCATAGACATTGACAGTGCTAAGCGCGGCAAAATTAAGAAATAAGTATTTCTAATTTTTTGACCTCAATGACTGGCGATCAAATTTTTTTATTCAATGACGACTGCAACACGAAGACAACGGAGCAGGTGGGTCTCGTATATGGCATAAGAACGTCGCCGCACATAAACAACCACGCCACAGTCAGCTTATGGTTGTGTTGCCGGCTTTTACGGCGCATAAGAGGCATTTTTAAGGGACTCCTATATCGTCACTCACTCTATGAAACACAATACAAGTACCGTTTTACGCTGAGTAATCTATGAGCACGTGTTATCACTTCGAACGAGCCGGCCCAATGTGCCCAATACAGCCTGTGGCACGGTTGTCTTACCATATAGGAGTTGCACATGCTTCGTTGTCCGCTAGTACATATAAAAGAGCTTCGAACATGACTCTCCTACCGATGCGATCTAGCCCTTCCAGTGACCGATTTAATTATAATAATCCGGACCGAGATTCAAAACCCGATACCTCTCGCCTCATCGTAGACTTTTAAAACCACATAACGAGGCTTATACCAACGTTTATAAATACAGATTCTATCAAAAAAAATATAATATCGTTATAGATTTTTAAGATCGTGTAATGAAAAAATATATCCGTGCCGAATATAACGAAAAAGCGTACCGGGGGTATGGGGTGGGTGGTAGTGGGTTTCGCGTCGATATTCGCGCTCGGAAGCCATCTTAAAATATAAGACCCCCCGCCTCCTTAGATGCTGGCTTTTTCAAGCTGCGGATCGAGCGGTGGTTCGCATGCCAACATTTGGTCCGTAGATATAAACGATTATTTTTAAAACAATTTTTTGAGAGGCTCGTAGCTAAGTGTTTTAAAGAGTCTACAAAAAATCGCATCCCGGATTCGAAACCTGGTCCGAACAGTTATAAATTATAATTTAATTTATTCGGGCTCTGGAAGGGCTTTACAGTGACTGGGTGAGTATCATAATACTGTAGCACCCGTGGTAGAGCCATGCTGAAGCATAAGCTGACGCACTTATTAGGCAGGCTTGTCCGAAGTGATGCCACGGTCTCACAGAACACTCAGCGTGAAACGGTACTTTAGGTACTGTGTTTCGCTGAGTGAGTGAGGAAATCGGAGGCCCCTATTAATGCCACTTAAACGGCGTAAAAAGCCGGCAACACAACCATGCGCGGAATGTGGCGCGGTTGTCCTTGGGCGGCGTTGTTCCCTTAGCATATAGAAAACCCACCAGCTCAATTGTCCGCTATAGAATTAAAAAAATATATTGAAATCTACGTTACTAAATTACACACAAAGAAATTAATACAAAACTGTTAACAAAATGGGTAAAAAAAATTATTCGGGGGTTGGGTTATATGGGTTTTTTTTTACAATATAGTGTAATGACGCGTTGAGGTCATTCGACCTTCAAAAACAATATGACGTTTCATTTATAGGCAGTGACAGAATTATACACCAAATATCAAATTAAGAAATATATTTCTTCATGTAATTTTAACATAAGTACAACAAAACGCCAATACACCGTTATCCGCTATAGAATAAAACAATACACATTTTTTATGACATAGCGGCACCGCAGCAGGTGGGTGTCCTATATGGTAAGAGAAAACCGTCACCCATGGACAACCGCGCTACAGTCCGCACTTTGGTTGTATTGCCGACATTTTACACCACTTTAGCGGTATTTTTAAAGGCATTTTTATAGGATATCAGAATATCCTATACGCTAATTTACGTAAAATAAATCTCTCTAATCATATCTATGAACAATTAAAAATTTAATTTGTATTACGTTTAAATATACAAGTTTAAATACCAAAAGCCTCTTGTAAACTCAATTTTCTTCCTCTCACAACGTCCACGGTCACCTAAAACCATAAATACGACCGAA
The DNA here is from genome assembly GCA_018230265.1 of Delias oraia. Classification (NCBI taxonomy): domain Eukaryota; kingdom Metazoa; phylum Arthropoda; class Insecta; order Lepidoptera; family Pieridae; genus Delias; species Delias oraia. Next base: position 25,990 of record DWCF01001303.1, read on the forward strand.
AAGCAACATTAACCTAGCAAACACTCAATAAACTTGCGAAGGCCCAAAAACAAAATAAACCAGCCAAGTTATCTTAAAATAATTTTCTTACCAGCGTCGTCTAAATCAATACAGAATTAACGCACACACATGCACCTTACGCATACCGCTGCAGAAAAACTATTGAAATGAAAATATAACGTTCAAAATATAGGGCTGTTGATAATAAGTTTTATTTTTTAATTTTTATTTAAAGAGCGGACAACGGTGCAGGTTGGTCTCCTATATGGTAAGAGAACACTGCCGCCCATAAAAGACCGCGCCACAGTCCGCGCATTGGCTGTGTTGCCGGATTTTTACGCCGCTCAAGCGGCACTTTTAAGGGCCTCCGATATCCTTACTCTCTCTGAGAAACACAGTACAAGCACCGTTTCACGCTTAGTATTCTGTCTACTAATATCTCACAAATTAAATTTTTATAACAATTTTTACTGTTGGATAGCTATGCTGAAGCATTTGACGCTCTAATTGAGCCGGCACATTCGGAGTGATACCACGGGTTTATAGAATACAGCGTGAAACCTGTTATGCCATTATTTAAACCTCTCAGCTAGGAGTCTCTCAGAATATTTGAAGTGATACTACTGGATCACAGAATATCTAAACAAAGATTTCAACATAAGGCATCTATTCATAGATGTAGGCATCAGTCTCCGAAAAACTAGACTCGCAAAAAAAAATTCTGAAGAGCCATAAGTACTATTTAATTCTGGATTTCGGCGAGTTTTAAATAACAATTGTAAAAGTATTTTTACAATATCGTCTTTTTAAATCGGGAGCAAATGAGCAAGAAGCTGAAATAGGATAAATCCCATGGATACCCCCAGCCCCAGTGTTACCGCGGTAGAGGTATCTTTTTTTATAGGACTCAAAATTGATAATCTGTTATGGTAACAAACCTCTTCGGCAATACCAGCCCTACATAGAAGTGTACGCACACAAATGCAAGTGTATACGAATCGCGGCCTCCACCCACCCCCTTGCGCCTTAGACGTTGGCTTTTTACATGGGTAAAAGCAATGGCGGGGAACGACACCTTTGGCTCAGCCTGACAGGTGTTGCCAATGGATAAAAATAATTAATTTTACTTAATCTATTTGATTAAATTATTGTATTTACGTTAATTTCAGCGTATTATCCCTGTATCCGGAAAACTGTTTACACTAAGTTAAAAAAAAGTATTTTATAATAAATAAACGTTCTTGATATGCCATTTATACTTTTTTAATGGATTTTTATGTCATATATAGGTTTTTCCGGATGACGCTGGATGCTGAAATGACGATGATGATAGGTTTTCAAGAATCTTCACACTTAAATCATATGTAGGTAAGTTTATAAATATTTAAGAAGAATACCTTTAAAGACCGACAACGAATCTGCGCCCTACGTGGGCAGGGTTTCGTGACATCAAGACTATTCTAAGTGTTTTCATAAAAATGTTACAAATTGTAATTTATTTTTAAAATTTAAAACTTATTTCTTAACTCGGTTTTCACTGTTTCAAAGCTGTAATTCTTTAAAACCCCTCTTATATTATTTGAGAAAGGTTAAAATTTAAACATTTGTTCAATAATATTACAATACTAGCATTTCTTTTGAAACAACATTTGATTCTCAAGAAAAATTCACAAAAGCATCAAAACGGGTTTTCCCTATCTTGATATAACTACTGACCAGTTATCACTTCGTCTTTTTGATGGGAATTCTTGGCTTTTTGTGCTCCCAATTTTAAAAATTCTTGTTCAACCTGTCTAAAGGGATTAACAATAGTATTGTTAGTTTAATTGTATTGCTTCTTATAACAGGTTGCGTTGTGGAAATTCACGTAGTTGTTAAAACCTCTATACAAAATTTAACAACGATTTATGAACAAAAATACTTTTCAATATTTTAATTGTCATACAGGTCATAGTATGACAATTAAATTAATATGAAAGCTATTTTGGAGAAAAATACTGTTAAAGGAATAATACAAATAAATTGGTTGTGAAGTTTTGAAAAATATTTAAAACAAACAAATTTTAAATTAATCTCAATATGTCTTTAGTTTACATTATAGTATTGTTTTTTTTTAATTCATTTTTTTTTCAAAAGCTTCTTAAAATCTTTACTTCTTCACAAAATCTTATCTTTTTGCATATCTTTAGTATAAAATTAATTGAAGCTAATTACGTAAAATATATAATTAATATGTATGTTAAATAACTGTTAAAGATAAACTTATGTATATTTTATTTTAACTATATACAAATTTTACAATGTTTTACAAAATATTACAAATTTTATTTGTACCTACACTTGACTGTACAAAGCTTTTGATGTTATCACTTTGTTGCAATTCTTGTAGGAACCGGTTTTGCAACCCTTGATGAATCAGGTGAATCTTAAGAATTTCAAATCTATTGTTACAATACAAAGACTGATAATGCTCAGAATATCCTACAATAAACTAGTTTACTTCTATTTCAAGGAAAATACGAACTAAACCTTATAAAATATCTTTGACAATAAAATACATTTAGGAATGTCATTTTTTTAATTTTTACTTTTATACCTAAAAGAAGTAATTCTTATTAATTTCTTTGAAATGCTTATTCTGTAATTGATATCAAATAAATTCTGTTGCTGTACATTTTTTATATGTAGATATATCTCTGTAAACAGATATTGTTTTAATCTTTTGTGTAAAACAAAATAATTTATAATAAAAGTCATATTATTAATACTTAGAATAATTAAAAAATATATAATCCATTTTATATTAATTAAAACCGATATTAGAGACATTTTGAGAAATAGAGAATACTAGAGGATAACCTACCTATATACCTATTAAATGACAAAATAAGACTAAAGACAAGTCAGCAAAATGACAGTCACGTTTCCTTCATTAAAAAGTAATTCTTAATTTAATCTTTTTTATATGAATAATTAAGTTATATTTTTTATTGTAGGTATAACGAACAACAGGTCTCTTGTATGATAAGAGAACACCGCCGCATAAGTAATCATTTTAAGAAGATAATTAATTATGTTTTACTTTAAAAACATAGATTAGAAATATATCACCTGACCAATTAAAAGTATATACGAGTCTGAGTAATAATCTCAAGATTTATAATTATATTTTACTGTAAAATAGAGAATATGAAGACCATAAAAGTATCATTTGAACAAAACAAAGTAGGTATAAGGTATATATAAGGAAGATTAGAAATAATCTTAAGATGATATTTAATAAGGTTTTTCTAAATGTATTATAAAAGTATCATAAACAACCCAAGCCTTGTGGCTTAAGCCCTATTAAGATATTTAATTATTTTTTCATTTTAAATTCAGACCATAAATGTATCATCTGAACAAAGCAAAGTACCTACCTATAAAGATAAGGAAGAATTTTAATAATGTTTTTCTAAATATTATAAATGTATCATATATGGCGGCAGGTAAACAATCCGAGCATCAAATCCTAACAAGAAATTGAATTATAAATCAGCAATGAATTCTTAATGTCGAGACAGTCGCGCCATGGCGTTGCAACCGCGTCTTTCTAAGGGGACCGTAAAATAGTTGTAGGTACGGGAGGGAGCTACTTAACCGTTTTTAGGAGATACCCCATCTCACCACCTACCACCCTCACTACCACATATAACTATTTGTGTTTTGCAAAAATCTTACGTGGGGTTCGTTACCTGCGTCGGAGTGGTGTGAGTTTTAAATTCGGGTCGCCCGATTTAGTTTTAATTTCAACGCTGTTTGGGATTCAGGTTTACGTGCCTTGTGTTTTGATATGCTAGTTTTAACGTTTCGTCCGTTCAGTTATGTTTTATATTATATTCTTTTTAAATGTGTTAAACTTTTTACATATGTTCTACAGTAGTGTTATAGCTTTCTTGAAGGTATTTCGGAGCGATGACTAAGAATGTATCTATTTTTTATTGTACAGCGAATAACGGAGCAGGTTGATCTCCTATTTGGTAAGAGAACACCGACCGCCCATGGACAAATACGATACAATTCGCGCTTGCAATGTGAGTTAGAAGTAGTGTTGCCCAAATGCTAGACCAAAACCAGACTTCGCCAGTCTTGGTCTTGGTCTTGCGCCAGTAGACCTGGTCTACACTATTTAGAAGCCGCTTAAGCGGTAAAATTTCAAGGGCTTCAAATTTTCTCACACACTCAGCGAAACTCAGTACAACAACTCGTTTACTCGGAGTACTTTTGAGACATTTACGATGTCTATTACATGGAAAAAAATTGCGTAATTACTGTTTAAAGTCTTTTTCTTTATTATTTTTTGCTATAATTTGTAAACGATATATTTCTTAATATACCTATCTATTGTTCTATATATAAACAGTTTAAAATACAGGAGGCTGTATTTATATAATAAATACAGCGACATATAAGACGCTACTTGATAAATATGTATGCGCGGAATGAGGTGAGGTAAAATTTAGGGGGACGCTAGACTCGATCTGCGGATAGAAGGTTGTAAATGAATTTCTCTTTTACAGTTTCAAGGTTTGAAGTTTCAGGACCTGCAAGGTCCTGATTGTTAGTCAACCATTTCATAAAAAAAGATTTAACGTTCAATATTTGCCATGCCATGCATTGCCAATAATCTGCAAAATGGTATATAGATTCTTCTTCTAGTATTTTTCTGTTCTTTCCTCAAGTGTTAAATAAATAATATTAAAATAATTTATTTTCTTTACAAAGGTACAATTCATCCTTATATTTAAAAAAATTAAAAAAATTTCATACATGGCGAGTCTGTACTATGCTTATGACTCCCTTCTTCCAACTGCGGGTTTTTGGGTTAACAAAAACCAAACAGAGTGAAATATATATTTTAAAAAATGCCCAAAATTCAAATTTTATAGAAAAAAATTCAACAAATCTACAATTTACAAAACATGCAAAAACGTTATAATTTTTTATATGTTCTATAAAATTGCAAATTAATTGTTGGGACTAAAATTTCACATACAACCCTTTTGCCCCACGCCGCTCGCGTCTTGATACAGCATATAAGTCGATCGCGGGGTGGTTTTTACATTCACCCCAAGTATACCCATACCCTCACGGAACACCCGGTACTCAACACTCAGTAGGAAAACCGACCCTAACTTTAGGTAATAGAAATCTAACTCCCACCCACTGTTAATGGATGTAGGGTGTAATCTTAATATTAATATCATCTTGGGTACTCCTTATATGAAGTTTTATGTATGTAGATCGCTATGTGGGATTACGTAGGCGCTTTATGAGATAGGATATTAGTATGGAAAGTAGGTTACTATTGAAGTGGCTTGCGGTAACAAACTTACATGATAAATTAGGATTGTTAAGAAAACTCTTGGATAAAACTATCCAAGGCGTTATTGTTTATGAAACTGTTTAAAATTAATTAAGAAATCTTCACCGCCCATGGACAGCCACACAATAATCCGGTTACCTCATTTAGCAAAACAGTAGGTACCTACAGTTAAACACATCTTTAATCTAAATTCAATTACAGTTTATAAATTAAACAAATAAACCAGTTTCGATCTCCCGTTAAAATCTATTAGTGTTTATGGTATAGCGAGTAACGGAGCAGGTGAGTTTCCGCTATGGCAAGAGATCACCGCCGCCTGTAGACAACCATGCCATAATGCTTTGGTTGCGTTGTCGTCTTATTACGCCGGTTTAATTACAAGGGCCTACCCTTACTCTCTTAATAAATTGTGCAAGTAGGTACTGTTTCACGCTAGTATTCTGAATAGGTATGCTCTTTTTTTGAATGTCTCCAAATCGTAACGGTTGGGAAATACCTC
>DWCF01001304.1:0-31851 GCA_018230265.1 Delias oraia
GCCGGCAACACAACCAATAAGAGTCTGTGGCCCGGTTAACCATGGGCGGCGTTGTTCTCTTACCATACAAGAGACCCTGTTCTCTTACCATATGAAAGACCAGGTGGGACTCCATTGCCCTATATATTTAAAAAAATATATAATTATATTGGTGTAGTGCTAAAATTATAAAATATATCTGTAAAAATTAATCCCCATTACTTTATATTATATCTGTTTATCACAATCCAGCAAATAACTATGGTTTATAAAAATTAAATGTTTTATTTAGTCAAACACGGAACAGAACAAGAACGATTACTGTGAAAATGACTGCGTACACTTTATACGTAATTAAATGAAATCTAAACCTTATAAAAATTTAGTAGACTGTGGCTTCTCTGCACAACAATAGAAATAAATAAAATATGGCGGAAATAATTTACAATACATTATATTTATTACATGAATACAAATTAAATGGTAATTAATGTTGTCTCTAGATTTTGTATATTCCTAGTAACAACTCGAGGTAAGTGTTATGTAACCTCAAACAGTACAAAATATTAAATGTTTACAGTACAATCGAACTATTTCCGATGCACGTACTTTCCTTATATAGGTTTCAAATGACTCATGTTTATAATATTTAGTAAATTGGTAACAATGTTGTATAAATACATAATTATTTAATTTACGTCTCGATTAAATTTTTCAGAACATAATTAAGCGGGATAATATTTTTTCACAATTGACTAATTAATTAACACATTAGCGTGGTGTTTAAACTACGAAGATAGTTTTAAGCCATAATGAGCGTATAAAGCAGCCATTTTGCCCGTAGCGCGGAGTTGTGAGTCAACGTTGCCGGCTCTCAACTCTCGAGGCGGCCGCCAGTTTCACGCGGACGTTTGGACTTAACGCACTGCGTGTGTTTAGTTCCGCTACTGACGCAACAGAAAAAATCGTGTTCAAAATTTAATTTCAATTTTTATTATTTTATTATTAATTATGGTTCGGACGAAAGACGGCGACGGAGGGATGAAGAGTTCCTCGATTATTTCCGAGGTGCAGAAACGACCTTGTCTATTCGACACGAATCATTCGAATTATGGTGATAGAGCTGAAAAATTGCGGTGCTGGGAAGAAGTGTACGAGAGTGTCGTGCCAGGCTGGCCTGCGCTGCCGGAGAATGAAAAGCTAGCGGCCGGTATGTACTATCTAGTATATTTGAGTATGTATGCGTTAGTTGGAAGCGCGTGCGGCTATACAAGTCTATAGCAACCGGTCGGATTGCAATTGTCGCGTTCGGGCTGCGTGCTCTTTGTTCAGATGCTTTCGAAACGTAGCTAGTTCGAATTAACGTGTAAACCCGAATGTTTGCACTCTATGTAATTTTTTAACGGCGGCCATTTTGATAAATTAATTCTAAATATTGCTTGCGTAATTTTTACTGCACCTATTTTTGTACTAGCATTGACGATCCATAAGTTGTTTATCGTGCGATAAGTAACATACATAACAATATGGTCGCTATCTTGCGGTAGGGCGTCTTTTTACAGTGGTTTGACTATTTTATCGCGTGCATTATTCAATTAAACTCAAAACGATTGTCAAATTGTTTGTTTGAGTTATCATAATATATATATATATTATAATTATTTTCAACTATTAAATTTTAATATTTAAATAAGTATATTAACTGATTACTAAACAAAATGGCGTAGCTGCAAAAAATCTAAAAACTTCATAAGAATTACATATTATTTTAATAAAAAATTGTGAAATACGAGCACGTGCGTGAGCTCATGCAGCTTCGAGGTACATATTTTATAATGGGTTTATTAAATAGAAAACATTTGTTTACATAAATTGTTAAGCAAGTTATATTTATGATATTTCATAAATAATTTTTGTTCACCGATTTCTTAACCGAACATATCTTAAAATAAGCACGTGACATGAAAATCCACCCAAATATTATTCAAGTTTATTTTAAAAATATACAACATTTGTGTCAGATTTTGTGGAATTGAATGTCCTTGAATACGAATTTCATATTGACTTTTTAGTAATCAGTGTTAAAAAAATTAATACATTGAACATTGTTTCTAAATGTTACATAATACTGCGATAAATCGTCGTGGCGTGGTTTTAGAATATTTGGTACATTGACTATCGAATATCGAAATTAATTTGAAATTATCGAAAATTTAAATTAGATTTTATACATTAAGTAAAGAAATAAAAATTCGCGTTAAAATAGATGAAATAGTATTTAAATAAAATATGAATCACAATTCGCGGTTTTCTATAATTTTCTACGATCGGTTCTTGGTTCTTGCGTCATGTTTTTTGTTTCGCCTTCTCTTAGCGTCAACTTTTGTTTTACCTGTTCACTTTTAAATTATTTATTTTAACGCTCGCCGCTTGTGTTATTGTAAAAAATATGTAATTTTAAATATTTTTGTATTACCCATAGTAATTTCGTAATATTTTTTATTTAAAAGTTATTATATATATTTATAAGTTATTAAAAAGTAGTTATTTTTTAGTACTTATGTAAATATGCATTGCAATGGTTCTAACCGAGATTCTTTGTAAACGTCGTATTGAAAACAGGAAAAGTTAAAAAAAGGCTGCCGTGACTATAAAATTTGTAATTAATATTCGGACGTAATCATGTAGAAACATCAAATCGAGTACTCTAAGCGGTATGTACTTAAGTATAATTTGATTACCTACTTTATCATTGCATATTACGACACATTATTCTGTATTAAAATATTATTATTTCATTTCGTACTAGGGCTGGGGACTTTGCATCTTTATTGATATTTTTTAAATAAGTGTGTTTAACCCTTTTAGAGGGATTCTTATTATTTATTATTATTTAGAAAATATATTTTTAGAAAAATTAAAATATCGCAAGAACAACAATAAAACAATAACAACAAAAACAATGGACTGTACTTGGAAATATACCTGTCGACCGTATATTCATACCAATATGAGTTCTTAACAGAAAAACTTCAACATTACTGTGTCCACTGTTCTATAATTGTGCGATTTCAGGTAGTTTCTACCTGTACATTTTTTTCCCTTCCTCCCAATTGAATTTCCTTTGTTGGTAGGCATAAATTATATATGTCATTTTCTGATTTTGTTCATAGTTTTTATTATACAGTGTAAACTCCTCCTCGAGTGTAACGTCCTCGATTTAAGGATAAACTCCCTAAAGCGTCGAAATCAATTGGCTTTTCTTGTCTTCCATCCACCTTTTCTTCTCGCCATTTAAAGACAACTCTTTATAACGCTATAAAATACACAGTCCCTTCAGTGTCGTTATATAGAGTTTACACTGTATTTAAATTTCTGATTTGTGTTAATGTTAATTCTGAAATGGATTAATCTTGGCATTCGTAGCTTGCTATACAAACTTCAACTATGAACATAAGCCAAGGAATCCGCGCAGTAATGTACGTCAAACATTGAAATAATATCGTGTATTATTTATGAATAAATGGTTTGGTAGGTGCATGTGGCATTCGTGAGTCAATCGACGCAAGGGGCCGCACTGTCCCGAAGCGATATCATTGACGAGTAGGTAAAGTATTCAACAAGCATTGATAATTAAGGTTTATTATATCTAAAAGAACCCGAGAAACCGGCATTGTACTTTATATTGTAATTTTTATCATTGTTGAGTTTCGTTATGACACTTTTATGGAGGTACAAGTTAAATCTGATTGTGTGTTTTGTTTAAATTCAAACAAATATCTTTTGTTTGAATTACTTAATCCTAATTGAATAGTAGTTTTAAATACGAACGAGATTTTGTTATTATTACCACTTGCTTCTTATTAAATTAACACATAAAAAATATATATTATGTTACACTCAAAGAAAATACAGTTTATTATTCACTAAAATAAACAAGGTTTTATACAATATTATAATTTATCCTATAGAAAATATTGAATAAATGGTAGGAAAATATGAAATATTAAACTCTTAATTATTTTAGATTTTAAACTTGTTTTACAAATTTGAAGAATATATATTTTATAGAGAACATATAACATCCGCGCGTCATTCTGTATCGCGGCGTTTGCATGAATTACACACGACGTGCAAACTTGTGATGACAAAATGGCGGCGTATTACTCAAGGAAATTCATAAACGGCATTATATTGATTTGATGTAATTTAACTTAGCTAAAGTACGATACACAACATTCTGTGAAAATATGTTCGAATATTTTTAGCCTTGCATCTTGTAAATTCTAAGTAAAAGCATCATAAATCGAATTATAAAATTAAATTAAATAAGAATTTTCGTGTATAGCACAAGCGTTCTGTGCAAAGGTGTAATTGACATAGTTTCATCTGCCATTCCAATAATTTTATTCAATTTCTAAGACTGTCATTACTAAACTGGTTAGAATGATTGTTGATTTTGTATTTAAACTTTAAATGTTGCCTTTCAGCTTGATTTGTAACACTCATATTTCTTATGTAATCTTAGAATTAAATTTTATCCCATTCATAAGCCAGAGCTCCGCATACATATAATATTTATCACTCAGAATAAGTTGAAGTTCCAAAAAGTAATAAAAGCGAACATATTGAAAGAAACGACACAATAATTGTTGTTTTTAACTATAATAATAATAATAATTGAAAAAATATTGAAGTTCTTCCATCCATATTTAAGGAGTTACTTTTGTTTTATACGTGTTACTAAATAATAGATAACTACTATACTACCTAATAATGGTAGGTAGTATAGTCAGAGTACCCATGTATATTTTCTCTATTATAGTATTAATAAGTTTTATTGTGAATCACAAAGGTCTTTGAATATTTCCTCTAGTTAAGAATTCTTCCATTTTCCGTACAGGTCGATTCAATGCTGGTCTTTTAAACCTGATTTAATTTTATTATTAGGAAACATCTTAACTCTTATTCATATAAATCATAAGACAGTTCTAGTAACGTATTCTGTTAGTCATGATTTTTGCAGTTTGCCTCGTGTTGCATAATAATTATCTTAGCATCAATCACGGGGAATGTTCGGAGGAGCTGTTTGGACTGATACATGCTGCAGAATTTCACCATCGAACATCGAGGCAGGAATACAGAGTATCATCGCTTTCACCTCGATGTTTGTCGTTCCACAACTGAGCGTTTCTTAAGGCATTTTGTGCCGTAAACCATCTCTCGGTGGAATCCGTTACCAGCAGGGGTATTTCCAAACCAATACGAGTTGGGGACCTTCAAGAGCGTATACATTCCTTAAAGACCTGCAACGCACTCGCGGCTCTGCAAGGACTACAGGGGTTCATGGGTGGAGGACCGCTTGCCCTAGGTGAGCCTCCTGCTCGTTCGCCACGAATAGTATATAAAAAAAAGTATTCTGCTTTTGAGAACAACCCGATATTAAATTTCTTATATTTGTTATACTAAATATATTTTTATTTTGGATTTGGTCATAAAGCTGCTATAAGCTTCCATTTCTATAGCCTATACCCAATCTTTTCTCAACATCTAAACAGAAGTATTATTATGAGTTTCGTCGTCGACTGCCATGTCATGATTGGCATGGAGTCATTTATTACATGACTATTGATTAGTTTTTTCATCGTTTTAAGTAATTCGGAGGCGAAGTTTTGCTAAATTTTTAAAATTAAATTTTATGTCTCGTTCTTGCAATAAGAAATATGATTGTGACAAAATATTTATCTCACTGTTTCAACTTTCCAATAAAGTAGTGTTTATAAGTGAGTTTTTAAAAGACTAACATCAGTTTAACTGTTTTTCATCCATGTAACAAAAATACGTGACCTTTTTTTAACGACGCCTAAGCTTTGAAAGAAAATGATTGCTGGAGTTGGAAAATATTTTTGTTTTTGAATTGCAATTGAATTCATAGACGTAGTATGACATGCACCTCAAAAGAAATGTCATCTACTGTATTATTTTTATCTCAAATTCTGTCTAAATAAGTATCCACTACTTTTCTTTAAAAGTATTTTACGATTATGGCTATACCTATCTTAATTTATTCACAAATAGCATGGTGGAAATGTCGCAGTCATCTGGTTGGATCCGCTATTTGATTTAATGACGACATTTAGTTGAATGACTAAAGGAGATCTCGTCAAGTTGTTGAATGTAACGTTCAGCGTCTTGACTGAATGTCATTTAGCGTAATCGTTGAATGAGATATAAGGCCGAAATATATTTAGGTTAATTTTATTTAAATCCATGCTGTCACACTTTACGAAAAGGTCATTTTAAAGTAAAATTTATATATATATATATATATAGATAAATATATCATATAATATATCACCTTGTATAGCTTATCAGCTATTGGACGCCATATTTGTTTTGGTGACAACAAACTAGTGGAAAAAATTTATCTAAATTACAATAAAAATACAAAAAAATATATATTAAGAGAATAGATTATATAATATAAGTATGAACAAGAAACAAAGATTATTTATAAAAAAGGAAATAGAATGTATATACATATCTATATTAAATAATTTACAACGTTATATTATTCATTTGTAAAAAATTATAAAAATTTAAATTAATTAAGGGAAAAAACATAAGGAATACTAATATTGCATTAAATAAATTAATCTGTGAATGTAAATGTCAAATTATGTTTTATAATATACCATGTACATATATGTTTTCACACCTGGCTAGGCTGGGTATAATATCTGATAATAAAAACGTTAAATGGGATATGCCTAGATTAGGTACATATTCGTATGTGAGTTTGATGACATTTTGAAAAAAACAATAATGATTGTTAGATATATTGAAGTATAAACAATATTTTAATCCTTACTTTGTTTGTAAAGGGTTTTCATAAATAACAAATTAAAAATACAGTTCGTTAAAAAAAGTGTTATAGACGACAACGGAGCAGGTGGGTCTCCTAAATGTTAAGAAAACACCGCCGCCTATGGACAACCACACCACAGTCCGGGCATTGGTTGTGTTTACGACGCTGAAGCGGCATTTTTAAGGGCTTCCGTTAAACTCAGCGAAACACAGTAGACGTACCCTTTGAAGTACAACGTTTCGCGCCGTAGGTATTCTATGATCCCGTAGTATCACTTCGGACGAGCCGGCCCAATTAGTGCGTTAGCATATGTTTCAGCATGTCTCCCTCACGGGTGCGACAGTATTAAGACACTCGCCCGGCCAATGTTAAGCCCAACCAGAGACCGAAAAAATTATATTATAATGTCCGGACCGGGATTCGAACCCGATACCTCTCGCTTCCTGGTAAACTTATTTAAACCACTTCGCTACATGGATCTCAAAAGGTTAACTATAAACAAACAAAAAACTTATGTTAAAAAATCTATTTGTATTTATAGACTATGAACCGATTGAATGTACGTATTATTAAGATCTTTCTTCATATCGATTCACGCTTCCGTGTAATAAATAAAAATCCACGGTCCTTAGTGTTTAAAATCGCTAGCGCGAGGTCGAGGGCATATAATGTTGTATGTAATTCGTTATTATTAATTTTCATTATTAAATTTATCACTTTGTATTCTAAACTTTGAACCTATTGTTTCATCGTTACATGAGTTTTAAGTTTAATATTTACACATAGGTGTAATTACTAAAATCGACATTATAATAAAAAATTGTGTACAATAACACCTTCGTGTTTACTGTGCACAGATGGCAGGTAAATTTATATTCGTTATTATAGTATTATACCAAAGGTTTATAATTGTTAGCTTTTAGTAATAAATTATAAGTTTCGCCCGTATTGATTTCAACCATATCTATAATTTATTCTTTTTGAGAGATGACGGATTAAGAATGAATAAAAATTTGGGAAAGTTTCTTTTATAACTTGTCATCTGTGGTAGAGAATTTGGCACTGGCCCTTTGCTTCGTTAAAATTTGCTAGTTTATTTAGATAACAATGAACAGAAAACAATTGTTAACCGTTAACACGGTTAATGTGAGTAGGCAAGATGTCTTTGTTAGTACAAACGAGAGAGATGGATATATTTTTCTCAATACGTTGTCGCAGCATGTAATCATATTACGGTTTTATATTATACGGAAAAGTTGTGTGAAAGAATTAACCTTTAAAGGCTTTAAAGGTTATAATAATTAATTATGAAATTTTTGATTTGGGAATTTACCATTATAATTATTAAATTTGAAATAAAGATTTTAAAATTTTAGTTCCTTGATAACATAGTTTTAGAAACCTACACATTTGCTATGGAAGAGTGACATTCTAAAATGCCTTTGTTATAGTACGAATAGTTCATACGGTCGAAATAAATTGTTCTGTTGTTTAAACAATATATTGAAATATCTTATTATATGAGAGACTTTACCAAATAGATATATGTATGACTAACTTTACTCACCGTTGAAGGTTACAATTGAGAAGGTTTTATGCTTAGAACGTTCACTGTAAAAATCTGGCCAGACTTTCAATATATACTTTTGAATCTAATAATTGAAACGAATACGAAATAATAATGTGATATGAAAATCTTTTATCTAATATCTGTCTTTATCGATCCTATTTTACGCTTGACTATCATCTTTATTAGTTGTTTGAAAATATATCTTAACACGTACACATATCCACTTCTAGAGAATTAAAAAATACATATCCACTTCATACACTTAATATATGTACAATACCAACATGAGACAGATATTTATTATTTTAAATTATTATAACGCTTTCAAAGAAACTAGGGCCGAGACCGAATATGCCTAAGATTGCCGCTAAGTGCTTACTAACATGTAAGTTATACTTCTGGACAACTAAGTAAAAACACGGATCGATAAGAAATCTTTAAATATCTCTTAAAATAATATGTTTTAAATAATGAAGATTTTTATATAATAATGATGATTATTCTATAATTTATTAAAAACACATAAACAACAATCAGAACCATAAACAAACTGACGCCAAATTAATACTTCATAATATTATCACCTTTGTTGTACTCCTGTAGGCCCATCATATTTGGTATATATTCAAATATATCCTATAACATTTATTATACGATATTACAATTATATATATGTGAAATTAATTGTAAGCATGGAAAATGTTTAATTTTTTAAGATACGGGACAATTTGTCGTGACTAAAATAATTATGGTCAGCAGTTATTTGATTACAGGTGATTTTAAACAGAATTTTACATGATTGTCAATTTTATTTACCACAAATTTAACTTTGAATTCATTAATTTTAAGTAAATATCTTACGTACAAAAATATTGAAATGTTGATTCAACTCTTCGTAATTTATTTTACATTAGCGCCATCTGTTAGAACTTAGAAACAGCATGTCAAGATCGCTCAGTAGTGAGTCGGTATGTATATCAACGAGACGAAGCAAATAACTTAAAATAACAATGTGAAGCTAGGTTGGGGAACTATGAAGATATAATTTTTTAAAATTATCTTCTAAAACTTGTGAAGATATCCAAGAAAAGGATGTCCTCAACACATACTTGAAAAATTCTAACTATAAGTTTTGATTAGTTTTAGTGAATTCGCAGAACTGCCTCAATTAATAAAGGAAATAATATACATGATTCCTGTTATCAGTTTACAGTGATAAACAATGTAATACTGTAAATTATATATAAATTATTATTAAGCTTACAATGATTTTATTTAATTATATTTTTGTAATAATAATTAACCTTGAGGACCGTATTCTCACAGAGCGAGTAGTCATACCAAAAAATAAACATTTTTGTAGAGATCTTATTTTTTATTTGAGATTATACAACTTAATAATCTCACAATTATTATACAATTGGGTGTCTCTTTAAGCAGTATTTTAAAATCACATATGGTTCATTGTATATCCTTAAATCACATTATCATCTTATAAAGCGTTGCGGGAACGCTAGAACACCTTAAGTTGTGGTCCAGTATTAATAAATAAACCATTATCAAAATAGTGCTGTATAGGTATTAAAAATAGGAAAGTTTTTAAATATAGTTTTAGGAAATTCTTAAGGTTTGTAAAGAATTCTTTATCTTTGCTACGAAAGATAGAAATCCAAGGTCAACATTAAGCAAGAATTCATAAGCAATTTATAAAAAAATGACGTTAAAACACTTAAAAATAATCATATAGTTATTTTTAAGTGATATTTTTAACTCCAATATTTAAACAATAAGAAGAAAATGAAATAATATCACTTTGAATTTAAAATGAGGTTAGTACAAGGTTAGAATATAATTGAATGGATATAAAAATACTAACATGATTCTATATTTTTGTCGAAAGCCAATATCCATGAAAGTAAAATCATAATGCGGTCTTTGATTCACTACCTCGGTCCTCTCACTACGGCGTGAAACAATTTTCATATTATGCTTAAGTATTTTAGTTAACCTAAGCGATGAAGTGAAAGTTAAAATGTATTAATATAATCATTATGTTCGGGACGCTAAAAATACAACATAAAGTCTAAAACAGAGACACAATATTGTTTAAAGAAAAAAACAATCAACTCGTAGGATGTAACGCGATAACACAAGCGTATTGTAACTATACACAAAAATAAAGAAAATTATCTACTGTGAATTAAATTGTTCAAATTATAAATTAATAATACGTTTTCATATTAATTACTAGAACTTTTTCTTTCTTTGTGTCTTTATAATAAATGTTAAAGATATTCTCATTTGATAAATTATGTGAGAATTGTTTCAGATTTTAATAGGATCTATTAAAGAAAATTGACGAGGCAAAAATTAAAAATACTCTTTTCAACAATTTAATTTTGGTATTAAAGATATTTCGTCACGCCATCGTGATATGATCACATTTATAAATAAAGAATTTATATATTATGTATCAACTTATACACAAAAATGGCAAAAACATTGTGTAGTTGTCTAGAAGCCAAACTCATAACCAAAAAACACTAGTGCATTTTACTTTTAACCTACAGAAAGTGGTTTAATTTACTAGTTTTGTGTTCATTGTCATCGTTGTGAAATCACTATTGTAATTAATTTATAACTCACAAATTATTATTAATACAAAGCTATTAAATAACAGTTAAAATAATTCATTCAAGTTAATATTTATTCCAGAGCCAATATACCGTCTATTAATAGCCAAGTATTTAATACCTAGAAATGTGCTTCCATAGCGGCCGACAAGGGAACGCGAAGCCTCTCATTCGCGCGTCAACCGCGTTTGAAGGCGCTCGTGTGATTTGTGTGTTAATAATCTAACTTAATGGATGTTATCTTTATTTTAGTGCTATTACCTTGTATGAAAGCTGAAAATATAAAACTGTGCTAAGTGTATTCCATTTAAAATTATCTTCATTAGTTTTTATCCGCGATTAGCAGTTTCAATTTTACTATATATTATTATAAAATCAATTATGAAAATACTTGCGTATTAACGTTTGTGTATTCGTATTTTGTATAAAGATTGTATTTGACCTCATTGAACGATTTCTTTATTGCATGTATTTTAGGACATGTTTTACCTCGTTGGGAGGCTGTCCAAACAAATTTTGATCGTGCTAGTGAATTGAATTAATTATAACGTATAGAGTAATTATGAAATACCTATTACTTACTATAATTATTATCATTATCATTTATTATTAGCCATTGTGAAACAATAAATGTATTAATAAATTTATTGTTTATTCAATGAAGTTTCTATAAATGTGGTAAAATTAGAGCATATTTACAAAATAGAATAATAACTTATTAATCTCAAGTTGTTGGCACAAACTTATGTACCTATATTCGTTTTTTGTTAATTATAAATTATAATAATTGCAGTTAAATGTAAATTTTTAATATTAAATTTTTGTGGAATAATATTTTTGCGATAAAACCAGCGGAGTGGGAATTTGAGGTCGCTTCTCGCCAATGGGTAGGTATTTTTTATATCGCATATTTTAAACATGGCAACTATAACCAGTACTTGCTTCAAGGACACTTGTACTGGATTATCGAATAACTTCTATTATAATTAAATTAAAACCGTGAATACATTTTGGTTATTATAATAATTGCGCTTGTTCTAAAAACAATATCACTTTTAAATAGAGATGACGACATTGCGATGATAGAAAACATAATTTATTATTGTTTTTATGCCACGGTGACAAAAATACTCAACATTTTAAATCTTACGTGGCATATTGACTGCTAGTTAATAAAAAAGAATAATTGCATTAATACGTAGGTATTTCAATCGGTCGAAGACATGTTTATACATATATTAAGTTTATAATAATTAAACAAATAGTGTATGTTGATAACTAATTAATATTTAGATATAATATAATTAATGATCATTATTTATTAAAATAATCGATTCTAATTCTAATATGGTATAACTTAAAAGTGACTTGGACTCTATCAGATTGTTAAAAATAGAAGATATTATATGTTAAATTGAATACATTGTAATTCTCGTTTCCAATTCATTTACAATTTTCAATAAAATGTAATTTTAAAATATCATAAACAATCTATAACACTTATATCTAATCTAATTCCAAATTCCATTATTGTGGAGTTACCTTTTTACTCACCATTGCAATTTAGTAAGTTGAAAACGGACGTTTTAAAAAACAAATATTGACCATTTTCTATTTACACAGATAAAAATATCCATAGATTATAAATGCCATGGTTAGATTAGTATTGACAAACGATAAACTCTGCACCTGCCTATTGATTTATATGACATAATCTTATATTAATATGTAATATGTATATAGTTTTTGGGGTGAGGGCGTAACGGATTATCGTAGTAAACATTTAAGTAATTTTTAGTCAGGACTGATTATATTTAATTATTACTTTAAGCTGATAGTTAGATTATATTTTTGTTGTGTTGTGTGTTGTAAACGCTCATCCTAAGTGGGCCTCCTGCTTATTTGCCTCCTTATTTTCATTAAAAAACAATAGATTTTCAAAGAACGCTTCTTAATAAAAGGTACAGGATATTGATTTAGTAATAATGATTTTTTGTTAATAATTAGTGATAGCCCTTTTTTAAATAAATTAGATAAAAGAATTCTTATTTATTTATTATTTTCTCTGTTACAGGGAAGGAAGTACAAAAGAGATGGCGTTCGATACGCGATTCATATACAAAAGCGTATCGGCAAGGCAAGTGCCCAGCGCCAGAGCAATGCGCGCCAGGAAGCCGTCGTTACCAGTATCATAAACAAATGTCATTCTTGCTACGAGCTTTGCAGAATAAGTAAGCATAGAATATAAAACAGTAAAAACCCAAATAAATTTTAATTCGTACCAATTAAAATAACTTATCAATTGCATACAGGTAGCTAGAGTAAAAAGTAAAAAAAGACTGAAAGCCACTTAGATATTTACGTGTATTCATTTGGTTTAAGTAATAAAACTGTTAACATACAAACAATGTAGGTACTTAGGGTGCGAAATATTAAAATTCCAACTAATTATTAATTATTAATTATTACTACAATACAATTAAAAGAGACATCTGGTCCAAAGAAGAAGAACATGGTCTTAAGAGTCAAGACCATCATTTAATCAATTTATGGCACCAAATTGACCCCGTCTCTACATCCTTATAGCGATCATTTCTTGTATTATGACTCATGTCTCGCGACAAATACTCTCATTAGTCATAATCGAATTAAGTTTTATTTTTAACTTATATCATAAATCTGTAACTAAACAATATACAATATTTTTTATGGTATAGCGGACAACGGAGCAAATCCTTTATGGTAAGACCGCCGTCCATGGACAAGCGCCACACTCCGCGCATTGGTTGTGTTGCCAACTTTTTACGTCACTTATGCGGGATTTTTAAGGGCCTCCGATATCCTCACACACTCTGCGAACCACAGTAGAACTACATTTTAATGCTGCCAATTAGTGCAGCAGCATATGCTTCAGCATGGCTCTCCTACGGGTGCGACATAATTAAGACACTCGCCCGGTCACTGTCAAGCCCTTCCAGAGACCGAATAAATTATAAATTAAATTATAATTTATAAATTAAATATATAATATAAATTATAAATTAAATTATAATTTATAATTGTCCGGACTGGGATTCGAAGCCGATACCTCTCGCTTCATGGTAGACCTATTAAACCATTTAGCTACGAGGCTCTCAACACATTAACATGACACTAACAAGCTCTATAGGTAAAACATTAGCATTTATTTTCAACGAATAAATTCAGAAAGCTGTGATGTTTATAGGTTCTAAGGCATTAGGCTATATTATAAAATTAAAAGTTGCTCTTAATATTAACTAGATGTACCCGCGAATCTGTCCGCGTGATTAAAGAGTACCGTCACGATATTCGACCTTGCTCGGTCGACTACATGGGATGTGACGCGCTAATAAAAAATATTGAATAATATTATTAACATTCATTAAAATGCGTAACGCTAAATACATTAAAAACTAAGTTGTATATCCACTTAAAATACCCAACTACTGAATATATTTTTATTCTCAATAATATTGAGTTGATTTCATTATTATGACAAATTATTGTTACATATACAGATACCTAAAACACACCCTTTAGAAATTGTTTATTACTTAATATTAATTTACCCTTCGGGCTAATTGATATAAGTTATGTAATATTTAAATTTTGATTTATTCCGTATTATATTTATTCAGTATTTTTTTCCTTTTTAGAAAACCAAGATATTCTCAAGATAAATACGAGTCATTCTCAGAAATATCCAACTCGCCCCAACACCCAGCACCTGAAGAAATATCTCGTATCAAAACTGAGATCAACGAGAAGCCACTCGATTTAAAAACAAAACCAGACGGACCAGAGACACGAGATAAATGTAGCCAGACCATAGATGAGAAGAAATCACAAAACAAAATGAATATTTTACCAGGGGACCATTTTAAGGATGACAAAATGTTTATGAACTCGCTTTTACCACTTTTTAAGAAAATGGATGATGACACAAGACTTTTATGTAGAATAGAGGTATTAAAAATAATAAGATCCGCATTGCAAGGGAACAAATCTTTTGAAGCTTTAAAGATGGCGGATGATAGCTTTTTTAAAAATAGAATAAGTGATATTTTAACAAAAGAAGAGAGTAAAACAGAGTCCACGTTGTCTATGACCACGAGGTCAGCTGATGGCAGTCGACCAGTTCGGAAACGAAAGGTTAGCTATGGAAATTCCATTTATTACTCACTCTGCTCCATATTCATTACTATTTAATTTACGATTTTTATAAAAAACATATTTATCCGTTATATTTTATTTCTATGGCTTTAGTTTTTACTACAAATCTAAAAATTACTTTTTGTATAACTTAAAAGCTTAAGATCTCTTAAAAAAAACAACATTATTTTCAGTCAAGATCACCATCACCATTACCGCTGGCACCGAAAAAGAGGGGTCCAGGACGTCCCAGAAAGGTAAAAGATATTTTTATTTATCTTAATTTTCTAGGTTTTTTCCAAACGCAAAGGATTTTTTTCAATACGAGTTAAACATATTTAAAAATTCTGTTTAATATAATTTTTAAGTATACAATTTGTATTCTTTTTCTTAATACGTTAATTATGCTGTTATATTTGTATTTTACTTTTAATAAAGTATTCGGTTTAAGAAAAATATATTTTCAGATCCGACCACCGCCATCAGATTCTGATGAAGATCGTCCCAAGAAGCACAAATCCTTTCCCAAGTTGAAAGTATCGCCCGTAGAAGTAAATATACAAGCAGATGAAGATTCACTAAGTAAAGCCACTAGCGTTGATCAACTTTCTGCACCATTGTTCATGAAGGTAGTTATGTTTTTTTTCTTTGAGGCTTTAGTTCATATATAAACACCTAATATATAGTAATTATGAGGCCTATGCAGCAGTTGGACGTCCTACGGCAGGAATGATGATGTTAATATAAAATTCTCGTGTCACAGTGTTAGTTACCATTCTCCTCCGAAGCGGCCTGATCGATTTTTATGAAATTTTGTATGCATATTGCATAAGTCTGAGAATCGTAAACCACCCCTAATATTTTATTTTTATTTTTTGGAAAAATGGTTTCTTTTTATTTTTTTATAGTTTGGAATTAAAAAATACATACAGACTTAAATTTTAACGCTTCTACAACCATCCCTTAGTTGTAATGAATAAATGAATTTGATGTTCCAATTATTTTTTATTATTATTTCACTTTATACGTAGCAAACTATGCACCGTGCTGCTAGTTGTAATATAAATTAAAAATTTTTTGGTAAAGAAGTAATAATTTTCCTGAAGTTAAAATGTAGAAATCACGATTACTTGATTTATAGTACATTATTTTATACAAATGTTTTGCTGAAAGCTATTTTGGTTTTGTAGCATTTATTAAAATACCGAATAAAATTATAGTAAACCAGCACCAAAGCTAATATTAATTAATTGTGTTCATAATAATTTTTCGTACTTTCAGATGTATAATTTGGAACGTTCAAAGCCCGCGACAAATATTCCAGTAGACTTCGAAACAGAAGGAGCTGAAGATACAGAACCAAGTTTGTCCACTTAAAGCCTTAATACTTACATCGTACAATTTATATAAGAAAATTATTAAAAATATATATTTGTAGTAGGTAGTAGATAAATTATTAAAAATATATATTTGTAGTAGGGTAGAAAGGAACATGGGGGTTTTAGAACTTGCTCAGTACTCGGCCGTTATGCTACTATATAATGGCTCAACCAATTTTGATACGATTTGGCACTACAATAAATATTTTTTTAAATATGTATCAGTTTTAGTACTTTTATTACGAGTAATATTTAGTGATTCAAGATTTTTCAGTACACGAGTTGCATAATACCTTGCGGTTAGGTTTTAGCGTTAAATATGCATTATTAGTTATTTTGTCGGAATATTTGATAAATTTTAAAAGGTTCTCAAGTTAATAGTAAAAATATAATGTCCATTTTCAAATTTATTTCAAATTGAAATATAGTAATTTATTTCATATATTTGTTATATTTCATAAAAACGATTATGCTAACATTCGAGAGTTAGGAAAAAAGGCTGTGCTTATGTTTATATGAGCTAAGAATTCATAACCTTCAATATTCTAAAATCTATAAGCCTAACCTAAATCCTTACAAGCTTAAATATTTTCAACCAAACTAATTATTTTTGGTAATCATTATCATAATATGGCTCATGTTATCATAATATTATTATATAAATTATTATCTCACTTTTTATTGCTTCTTGTTACCAATGAATTGTGTAGTTACAAATTAGTTTAATAACTTTACTTATACAGTGTAAACTCTATATAACGACACTGAAGGGACTGTGCATTTTATAGTGTTATAAAGAGTTGTTGTTAAATGGAGAGATGAAAAGGTGGATGGAAGACAAGCTAAACAAACTAAAGCCAATTGATTTCGACGCTTTAGTACATGGAATTTACACTGTATTTAGTGAATACGTTATATGTGATAATTTTATTCTGTATGAATGTTAGCTTGCCTTAGTAAAGAATAAGTTGTAGTATAAGAAATATTTTTTAATACAAAAAAGTTAGAACTAAGTGTAGATAGAAAAAAATTTATTGAAATGATGTTGGTAGTATTTTCAGAGGTTTGGTCTTTTTAATAGGCATTTCAAAATGTTTATGTGAAATGAAATTAATTCAATGGAAACAAATGTTTATACATTCCAATGATTGTAAATCAACGTCGAATTATGTGTGATTGAATAATAAAGATTAATTTTGTAACTCGTATTTACTTTTGAAACCTATTTTTTATAGTCATATGAGAGTTGAACTACATATTTTGATAATTCAAATTGACAGGAAAAATAATAGGGTGGCAGCTACAGTGAAGTAGAATTTTAACTATAAAGTAACAGCTTTATATTGAGTTCTAAGCTTAGATTAAATTGAAATTGGCAGTGAATTTTTGATGTAGCAACTAAATTTTTGGTCAGGCGACAACTTAACGGCGGATTTAAAGTAGAAAATAGGCTATTATAATTTATACAATCAGATTGTTTATATAATTAACTGATATACCTAACCTAACAGAAAAATAACGATATGGATGCCAATAGTTGCTAATAATACAATGTTTGATATCCCATTGCTAATATTAAAGCTGCCAAGTCATTATTTTTATTTGCCTATTATTTGTCTCTTTAATATATTTGCTTTCTTATAGTAGCAGACGTTATGTTGTTTTTACACTTAGATTTTTCGTTTTGTATCTCATTATAATAAAATTGTTGTTAAAATATTTAATCCATACCAACTTCACTTTTTTATTACCGACTAGTTATTCGCCAAATAATTTGTTATTCACCTCAAAAACAATTAGACTTTTGATAATAGGTTTTTTAAATTAATGTATTTTGAAGTAATGTATTCATAATTAAATTTCTTTTTAACTGCTTCAATTAAGAAGTACCAGTATTCATTTACTATACAAGACAAGAAACGGTTGATCAATAAACCTATAAAAAAACACTACTTTCCACAGATAATTCGGGTTCTTCGTACAGAATAAATATAAAAATTTTATTACAATCATCCTTGGTATTTTCTTTTTTTTTATGGTACTTATAGCTGACAATGGAGTAGGTGGGTCTTCTATATGGTAAGATAACACCGCCACCCATGTACAACCATGCCACAATCTGCGCATTGGTTGTGTTTGGTTTTTCACGCCACTCAAGCGACATTTTTAAAAGTCCTCGAAACTCACTCGGTGTAACACAATACAAAAGTACAAATACTATTTCACGCTGAGTATTTTTTAAGCCCGACGTAACACTTCATACGAGCCGACTCTATTAGTGCGTCAACATGCTTCAGCGTGGCTCTCCCACAATTTTCATATAGCATTTTAGTCAATGCAATAATTAAATGGTTTACTTTTTTTCACGACTATATTTCTCTTAATTCACGCTTCAAGAAATACATCTCTATTTGTAACATATTTTTATATTTCAGGATCTGAATCGGTAGACTGTTGTGCTGTCGCTGTAGCTGATAACATTAGCTTTCTTGAATTTATATCAAATTAAGTTCTATTTTTCTCTAAAAATCTAATCAGAAATTTAATGTAAAAATTCAGATACTAATGTAGTTGAGTGGGCTATTAAATGGTTATTTCTGTTAATTTAAAACAAACAAAAATATAGATGTTATAAATGTGTTTTATCTAATTTTCTAGATTATAAAAATTATTAGACACTTATAATCCCATATAAATGAACGACAAAAATTGCTATTAAATTGTTTATTTTTATCTTTAAACCGCTGTGATCATGACCATAGTATATATATATTAAAAGGTTTAATGAAGTTTTATCTATGACGGTCATATCTTAACGTAAGAAGTATTGTGAGTTCTGTGATTCCTATATTATGTATGTTGGAAGCTATCCAATCTATATCCTTCAATATAAATCATGACTTAAGTAATTCTTCTATTTTATATTTAACTAAATATACAAATTAGCTTGTCCACTACAGTGTTAGTGACAAGTAAATAAAACGGCAGCGCACAAATAACATTTATTTCAATCAGTAATAAACTATTATAATAAAAATAATTAACATAACCTTAATTTTAATTTCTTCGAGTCTAAACATTATTTAGAAATTCTTAAATCAAAATGAATAAGGAAAAAAAAGTTATACGTGTGGGATCTAGAAAAAGCCAGGTATTTACTTATAACCTATAACTTTGTGTTTATAATGTACGTGAAAACTTGAGATTACTAATTATTGTTTTTGTAGATATGGAAATGAAAAATCATTGTTAGAAATGCTAAAAAAAATTATTTCGTATTATTATTTTTCTTTATTTTCATAAAATTTTTATTGAAGACCTTTTCTTTATATCTTCACTTAGCTTAATTTTATGTTATGCCTGGTTAATTTTTTTAAATTATATTATTGTCAACTTGACTATCTTAAACCATAATGATATAATTTTAATTTTTTATTAGTTTTAAATTTAAAAAATTAAATCCATCTATAAGTTAAGGTTTGACCAGGTTTTATGACATTTCCTAAGATCATCAAGTTTTTGTTATGTAAATGAAGTTATTGTAAATTAATCATTAAACTTTTTAATTTTAAATAGCTCGCACTTATACAAACAAACTATGTTATTGACTGTCTGAAGAGTGTGCACCCGGATATACAATTTTCATTAGGTAAGACTATATATATGTTGGTGAGTTTATGAAAATTATTAATTGATTTTACAATTGCAACCTAGAATCTTTATTGAAAAGATATAGAACCTTTATTGAATTTATTTTTAACAAGAATCTATACAATTAATAATAAAATCTAGTAGATATATTTGATTAACTGCTTGTTGTGATTTAAAAACAAAATCTCATATAATTAAGAAAAACTTAATTATAACAGGTAAAACTAGAATAACATATTGTTTATATTTAGAAATTAATTTGTTTTAATTCAGGTTTGCAAACCTGTTATTAAAATATGTATACATTAATATAAATTAATGTATACATATTTGTATTAAATTTGTTTGTATTAAATTAATCTATTGATATTAACTGCAAAAATTTACTATGTACTTCTAAAACAGATACTCTTTTAAAATATTTCTTGTTATTTAAAAGCTATATTAATGAAGCAAAAAATAATTAGATTCTATGATTTTAAATTTATATAATTTTTTTAGTGACAATGACAACCCTAGGAGATCGTGTTTTGGATGTGTCGCTTCCGAAAATTGGAGAAAAGTCATTATTTACCAAGGACTTGGAAGATGCACTGAACAATAACACTGTGGATTTTGTTGTGCATTCATTAAAAGACCTTCCCACTTCATTACCTGATGGACTAGCAATTGGAGCTGTTTTTGAGAGGTTAACTTACCATACCTTTATCATCTTATTTCAATTTTTTTTATTTTATTGATCCAAATATTCATTTGAAATACCTCAGGCTACTGTTGTACTGTCTGATTTTCAAATTCAACATCATTCTAATTCTGTTTTTTAGAGAAGACCCCAGGGATGCATTGGTCTTGCGTGAGGACATCAAAGGCAATTCCTTGGAGGACTTACCTGATGGCTCTGTTATTGGTATTTGATCCAAATTTGCTTAAAAGAATGTTATTATGTTAAAATTGATAAGTATGTTAAATAAGTTCTGGTAGAAAGAAATAGACATACAAATAAGATTACAATATAACAATACTTTTTGGTTTAGGTACGTCATCTCTTCGTCGAACAGCACAGTTACGTGGAAGTTACCCTCAACTCAAAGTTATAGATGTAAGAGGCAATCTCAATACTCGTCTCAAAAAATTAGATGATCCAAATACTGAATACAGCGCTTTGCTATTAGCCAGTGCTGGTTTGCACAGGATGGGATGGGCTGATCGGATATCAAAGGTAAATAATGTATTTTTTTATTCTATAGCAGACAACAGAGCAGGTGGGTCTTCTATATGGCAAGAAAACAACCGCCGCCCATAAACAACCGCGCCAAAGTCCGTGCATTGGTTGTGTTGCCGGCTTTTTATGCCGCTTATGCGCCACTTTTAAGGGCCTCCGATGCCCTCACTCACTCTGCGAAACACAGTGCTAGTACTGTTTCACGCAGAGTATTCTGTTAACTTATTGTACACTTCGGAGTAGCCCACCCAATTTATGCGTCAGTATATGTTTCAGCATGGCTCTTTCACGAGCAAATTTTAAATTCGAATTAAAATTGATTTACTTACGTAATACAAACATAAAATAATAATAACAAAAATTACATCAATCTTCAGGTCATATTAGTTTTAGTGGTACGAGAACAACTATTTTCTTTATTTATGTATGAATCAATTTTCATGAACCAATTCACAATCGATATAGTTACAGAAATTATAATTAATACTAAACAAAGGTTTTATATTCCCAATTACCGAATTATAATACAAAAAGTAGATTAATGTCAGGGTTTACTAGTCAAGACGTAATGATTTAATTTGTGTATCGCTTTAGCAATGTACTTAAAGGAATAACAAAAAAATAACGCTATGATATTAAAACTCAATTATGATATAATTGCTATGTTTGTATTGGCTAATTCAAGGCACCTTAAGACTAACCGATAAATTTTCGATAAAATTCGATGATTGAAATCTCTCATAGAAGACAATAAAGTTAAAGTTACAGCTCAGTCAGAGGGCAGTATTTTCCATTTGACTAAAATTACGTCGAGGTCAGTATTATGAATAAATATATGGTCGATATATAATATATGATCGATTGAATCAGTGACCGTAAAAAATTGATATTACCTAGTTATTATAATATCCCGTATATAAACGAGAACTACTCGAAGTAATTACCACTAGTTTTTCTGATTCCTATACAAGGTAATTTTGATTTAAGTTATTGCCATGTGCGGATATGATGTACGCAGTGGGGCAGGGGGCATTGGCGATTGAATGCCGTTCGGATAATAAGGAAATATTGGATATGTTATCACCCTTTAATCATGCTGAGACCTATTGTAGGATATTGGCTGAAAGGAGTTTCTTAAAGACATTAGGTAAGTAGTGCCCTAATTATACATAAATGCAATATCTTAAAATCTATTTTTTTGTATGGAAAATAAATATCTATGTTATTAGCATTATGCATATTTGGCATGCGTGTCAGTAGCTTTGCATCATAATTTTAAAAAATACTTTGACATTCAAATAATGCGACTAAATGGAGAAATTTCTCTTTTTAAAGTTGTATAAAAATCTTGTGTGTCGCTGTGACTTAAAATATATATGTATATTGTAGTTTGTTATTAGTAGTAATATTGTAGTTTGATAACTAATCTAAAATTTCTATAAACAATCCGGTGGGCGATTTGAAGTCTCATAACTAGAGGGGAGACCCCAGATTATTTTATATTAGAAGCAATTATATCTTAATCCCTGTTTGTTTTTCGAACCGATTTTTACTCTAATAATGATGCGTATAGCCCGTATTATAAAATACGAATAAGAAATTTAGCCATATTATTAAGAATATAATTGTTTTTTATAGGCGGTGGTTGCAGTGCCCCGGTAGGTGTCTCAACAAAACTTAAAAAACAAGAGGAAAATTATTGTTTAACCATAAGTGGTGGTGTTTGGAGCCTCGATGGCGTCACAAAAATAAGCCACACGCTAAAACAAACATTCAAACAGATAAAATACACGTCTAAACACAAATTAAGTCCGACAGACGACGGATCAACAAAAAAGTTAAAAGTCGACGAAGGCAGTGAGAAAAACGATAGTCCTTTATCAGCGTTAGACAATAAAATTGATTGTGGTAGTACAAGTGAAGATTTGAGAAGTGAAAAAGAATTGAAAGCATTAAAAAACATTTTCTGTGGTTTAAATGTTAACTTTAATGTACCCATTGACGTGATAATGAAATGTGATGATTTAGGCCGTGAATTAGCTCATGAATTGATTCTAAAGGGTGCTCTTGACGTTATGAAAGTAACGCAAGATCTTATACGATCAGCAATTGTCAAGTCTTGATCGCTGTTAGACTTGCTAACACTAAATAATAAATTCAATCCAACGATGCGATGACACTAGGAAATTTTAGATATATATATTTTATAGTATAGCTGACAACGGAGTAGGTGGATCTTCTATATGCTAAGAGAACACCGCCGCCCATGGACAACCGCGCATTGGTTGTATTGCCGGCTTTTTCGCCACTTAAGCGGCATTTTTAAGGGCCTTCGATTTGACTCACTCAGCGAAACAGTACTAGTACCGTTTCACGTTGAGTATTCTGTGCGCCCGTGGTATCACTTCGGATGAGCCGGCCTAATAAGTGCGTCCGCATATGCTTCAGCATGGCTCTTCCACGAAATATAAAGTTAAGTTAGTAAAACATTAGATGAAAGCGATGCAGAATTAACAAGATAAGATATATTTTATATAACGACGGCAATGAATTGGTTGACGGCTTACTAAAAAATATTTGTAGGTGTATATAATAGTATCCTAATGTTTGACAATATTGTATTATATATAGTATTTTAATATATATGCACAACAAAATATTATAATCCTATTCAATCTAATTGTCTCTGCATTATTAACGAAATTGTAATGTATATATGTATTTCTGTCACAGATTACTTTTACCTACAGTAATATATAATGAATGAATCTGTTTATTTTCGTGTACTTCTTAAATGATATAATGTCTTGTGTTGTTATTTCAAATAAAATTACGAAAGTATGCGGTTTTCCAGATTTTTATATAGCTTTCTTTATAAAAAAAACTTTACATAATAGTAATTATTTGTGACAAGTTAGTTTTTTGTAAAAAAAAATAATTGGTGCTACTGTCATGTCTATTTAATTGTGTATTATTGTATATAATTGCTCAACTATGAGCACACAAATAACTCTAAATAATAAATTGTAAGTTATAAGTTGGGAAGAGTAGGTCAATATTATAGTACTGTTATGTGAATAAGGTAATTTTGTGTACTTATTGTTTTGGGTTATTTTATATAAAATTGTTAAACATGGGTATTTCATTTTTTAATTTCTTATTATGAAATCTTTGAGTACCCATGAGCAGAGGACCGCCTACATATTTAGGCGAGTCTCCATAAAAGTCTTGCAATTCCAAAAAAGGTTTTGATATTCTAAGTTTTAAAATAAAAATGTTTTTCTTTTATAAATTTTATCGTGCAATCAGTCATGGCATCTATAAGCAGATGAGATTTGTGACTTTTTATGGTGCAACTCCCAGCAGAGCCAGCACTTTGTTATAAATGTAATAAAATAAAACATAGTAGTACAATTTATTTAATTAAAATCTCAAGCATACTTAACCAGGGAACACAAAATCTAATAACACTACTTATCTACATTATGGAACGATTATAATATAAAATATTGAATTTGGCAGAAAAAGAACAATTTTTTTCACAGCCTCCATTAAAAAACATGCGGTATCTTATGAGGTTTTAGTAGTGTTAATAGCCTTTTAAATGGTGTAACAGTTAAACAATATTACTATAAAGATTTAATCGAGATCTTTTTAAAATAAAAGTGAGAAGACATCATTGTGAACTAATGATATTAGCTAATGAACTAAAATGAATATTTAATTTCAATAATAACTATTGTTAATTGCTAGATTAATTATGCAGAATGGAAATTTGTATAGAAACAAAAAAGTAGAAATTCATACAAACAAGGACATACTAATAAATCTAATTATTACTATGGTTAATCAATATGGTATGCCAGTAAAAATTAGTATTAGTACAGATACTATAACATAAACCACAGGAATCAATTTTATTTTTAGGCAGAAATAATCTTTAATTAGCAAACATTAGAAAAACTTTTAAAATCTGACAACCATATTTTCTAAAACCATATAAAAAAAACTAATCTATTCAACATCTTCCTCCTTTAACACACCACTGCTACCATTCAGTGAATTCTGAAGACGGTATGACACTTCGGGTAATTTCTTGAGGAGAAGATGGAATATTGGTGCTGGCATTGTTTGTTGAAACACCTGAAATTTGTCATTTTAATATTATTTAACAATTTGATGAATTTTACATATAACAAAGGATGCCAAAGCTAATTGAAGATAAATTATTATTTTAGCTGGTTCAATATACTTACATTTAATAGTTGTTGTGTTTGGCTACACACAGTTACAGCCTGGCCAAAATGTTCTACCGCAGCTTCGAAATCACCAGCAGCCAACAATTCTTCTCCTAATTGTATCTGAATTGCAAATAAAACCATATATCTTTTTGTTTGTTTATAAAGAATTTTGTGACATCAAGTTAAGCAGTTTTTATCATAATTCAAAATGAAACCTTTTATTCTTATTACCTGTTGCATGAAAAATCTTTGCATGGCTTCATGATTATTCTTATCAGGCAGCGGGCCGTCAAGTGTGCGTGCTCGGCTTGAATTCTGCTGTGCCTTTTGTCTTCCTGAGATACGAGAGATTTAAAGTAGAAAATGATTCGTATTTTGAACATAAGTATAAATATAATCAATTACAATTATTGCAGTAATCTAAAGTTTGGGGAAGTAAGAAAAAAAAACATATACGACCGAGACTTCATACTTAGCCGACCTATCGAAAATCCAAAAGGGAGGTTATCAGGTTATTATACAACACGAATTATTTAAGATAGAAAAAAATTACGCCGTTGATTTTAAATTAAATGAAAACATTATAAATTTTCTATTGTAAAGAGCAAGGACTTACGTTCCCTCAATTTCTTTTTGTGCAACGGGTCTTTGCGTCGTTGTTGATCAAAATACACACAATATCCTAAGAAGATGGTGCCAGCTATTCCAACTGCAATCCCTAGAGTTGTGCGGCTCAATTCCATTTTAAGTAAATGATTATATCAATGTAGTCATGTATTTCCAGATATTTTCAGAACAAGAAGTCCAAGAATCTCGTGTCCGCCATTTATCGAAAAGATTAAAGAAATGTGTCAATGTTGGTTAAATTTCAGGTAGTTGCCACCCTATAGTAGTAATGACAACTGTTTGCTTACGGAATCGTTTAGAAATTGTAACTTTTTATAAGTAGTGAGTTTATATATATATATAATACATTTTATAGTTGTTTTACTATTTAATTTTTGAATAGCTGTTTAATAATATGGATAAATATTTCTTATAAAATGATTTAAAGGTTAATATTGGATTATTAATTTTCTTTATTGTTGCCATATAATAAAAATATCCTATGTACACATGATAGTAAATTTGTGATTTTATTTCTCTTTAAAAATACTTTTCTTTTACTATATATGCCGGTCGATCCTTGTAAGAAATTCGCCTGTGAAATTCAGAGATGCCTTGTTGGTAAGTTATTTCAATAAAATTTAATTTAAAAACCATTACGACAACCAACATTAAATTTAGTCGCCATCTTAACTTCCATCATTCTACATTCAGTCACCTCTTGATTTGCGGGCGTTTCATCGCCGTATTTCAATGTTTTGCTCAAATTTTACTCTATTATTCCTTACAAAATATTCATAAAAAGTTCTTAGAGTATTGCATAACCATTTTGTGTGAAAATGAGTTTTTTCGGATTTGGTCAGACAGCGGATATCGAAATAGTGTTCGATGATGCTGACAAACGAAAAGTTGCTGAAGTGAAGACAGACGATGGTAAAAAAGAAAAATTACTACTTTATTATGATGGTGAAACTGTATCTGGACGAGTTAATTTAACTCTTAGAAAGCCTTGGTCGAAGCTAGAACATCAAGGTATTAAAGTCGAACTCATTGGGCAGATTGAATTATTTTATGACAGAGGCAATCATCACGAATTTATATCTCTAGTTAAAGAGCTTGCGCGGCCTGGTGACCTTATACAGCACACATCTTATCCTTTTGAGTTTGCGAATGTAGAAAAACCGTATGAAGTTTATACTGGTGCTAATGTAAGGTTACGATATTTTCTTCGAGCGACGATAATCAAACGCTTAACTGACATTGTTAAAGAGATTGATATCGCAGTGCACACGCTATGCAGCTATCCAGATGTCCTGAACTCAATTAAAATGGAAGTGGGCATTGAAGACTGTCTGCATATTGAGTTTGAGTATAATAAATCAAAATATCATTTAAAAGATGTTATTGTTGGTAAAATATACTTCCTTCTTGTCAGAATAAAAATAAAACATATGGAAATATCAATCATCAAGAGAGAAACTACTGGTTCAGGCCCTCACATATTTACAGAAAATGAAACAGTTGCCAAGTATGAAATAATGGATGGAGCTCCAGTACGAGGCGAGAGCATTCCAATCCGTGTATTCCTAGCTGGATATGATTTGACCCCAACAATGCGAGACATTAATAACAAATTTTCTGTAAAATATTACCTTAACCTTGTTCTAATGGATACTGAAGATCGTCGTTACTTTAAGCAGCAAGAAGTTACATTATGGAGAAAAAGTGACAAATCTCGGATACCACTCCACAATCCTCACCATCCCCAAAATTTAACAAATCCAACACCTCAAAGACAACTAAGTGCATCTAGTGAGGACAATTCCATTAGGACATCATCACCAAATATACCAGAAAACTTACAAAGGTCAGTTTCCCCACCTATGGTCACAGAAAAACGCAATGGCCCTGCACAA
Organism: Delias oraia; assembly: GCA_018230265.1. Classification (NCBI taxonomy): domain Eukaryota; kingdom Metazoa; phylum Arthropoda; class Insecta; order Lepidoptera; family Pieridae; genus Delias; species Delias oraia. Next base: position 28,239 of record DWCF01001304.1, read on the forward strand.
ATGGAACAAGAAGACCCAGAAATGGTCAACACTCACTCTATTGAAGCCACATTAGAAAATATTAAAATCACTGAGAACTCACCTCCAGCATTAACAGATGGGAATAATATTGAAAACACATTGGCTGCTGAAAATGAAATGGAAGCCGATATACCTGCAAATATACCACAACCACAAGTTGAGAAGGCAGCGATTGCTGAAAAACCCCTTCTTGCAGTGAAGCCACAATTTGCTGAAAAACCAATACTAGCAGAAAGTGAAGCTAGTCCAAGTCAATAACAGTTTACATGTGTGGTGATGAGCACCAGTTATATGGACTACATGTTTAATTTGAAAATAATTGTTTAAAATATGTATAGCCAATAGATTGTTAATGTTTTCATTTTTAATGTTTTATCATGTAATGTTATGAATAAAATAAAAATAATGAAATTGTGATAAGGTTTGAAAAATGCACTTCTTCATTGTTGCATCTGGAAGATGCACTGCTATTGAATATAAAGTACATATTTATTTAAGTAGTCTAGGTAAATTATATATCATTGTATGCTTATAATTAATTTATCTGATCTTTTTATTTTAAGTGCAGTGCACAGTATACTATAGCTTTTAATTGTTTTTGCAAGAAAATTTGTATATTTTTACACAGATTAGTCTATTGAGAGAAGCAATATTTAAATATTGGTAGCCTTATTTGTATATTAGAGAGATCATGTCAGTACTAGAGTGGTATGTGTTATGTAACAGGTAGGATATAATATTTAGCTAAGCATTTTCATGGCCCATAGATAATTGATCATTATTGAACATCCGATACACTCCGCTTATTGCTAGTACATCTTATCAGACTAGTAATACTGTATTTTGGTAAATCTGTTAAAAACACAAATGGTTTAAACACTCGTTTTATAGGACTGAAGACGAATCATATGAGATTTTAGTTGTTTGATTATTTTTTAGAAATTGTATCTCCATGGAGTTAATGTTATTTTAGAACACATGCTTAAATAGATTTTCATAACAATTGAAAATTAATATCTTAAGTGAATATCAAACTATGGCAACTACAGTGAAGGTCACATATACCTTTGACTTTGATCAAATTAATATTGAAATCAATTGTTTGTGTATGCATGAAGAGTATTTTTTTATATCTGTTATTGTAAAATAAATGCCTGAAGATGTGTAAAAATATAAAGTCCCTAACATCATAAATCATTCTATAGCCATTTTCATTTATCAAAAAGCCTATTAAGCCTATTAAAAGTCTATTATTTTTGAAAGTTACATTTCCAAATGAAACAATTTATAAATCAAATGACAACGTATACAACTATTATATATCTTCCCAATCATGTATTTGCACGTGACGTCACTTCCAACTGCTTTCATACCATCCGAATGATAACAAGTATAATGAGGTATAATGAGATTAGTCAATAATGATTTGTATATAATTACATATTATTTTGGTTTAATAAACTATAATCAGTTTTTATACTTTTCTCTTTCTATTAATTTAATCGCCTCATCGTACAACACAATAAACAACAAAACAATAATTCGCAAATAAAACGAGTGAAGTATATATAATATTGAATAAGAATAAAAGGTCAAATTATCTTAAATTTGATTTTGTCACGTAAACAAAACAAGCAGTGTATATGCATGAGAGGCAGAAAAAACTCAAGTTTTTATTTTTCTTTACGATAAAAAAGGCGAAACTTGGAAGGAGCTATTTCTTGTCTTTATTTTTTTTAAATTAATAAATATAATCAATAGGAAATGAGCAAAGGCTATTTGCTACTAGGATTTTTGTTATCAGTAAAAAGGTTCACCGACCTGCTCACAATATTTTAGTTTATTTTGATATTTGATCCTTTTGTGTGTTAATTCGAGCGAGTTTTATTTAATCATGCATATTAAATCACGCGAAAACAGCCAATATTTATTCTATGTTTATTATAAAACTATGGTGGGAATGTAATAATATTTTCCATAAAGATATATAGAAAAAGATTCTCTGGCGAGGAACTGCTTACATAATGATATCACATGACCTTATGTACATGCCATTACTTGTTTATGGTTTTTTCCGTCTGCCTATTAACGATATTTCGATAAAAATAACTACGAGTAAAAATTAAAGCTATGTGAATATTTCTTCTGTGATCTTTCATAGTCGCTCGAAGCAATCGGTACCTAATATCTGGCGTTCTCTTTCGCTATGATACGCTTCAAACCCACGCAGTCAATACGAGCGAGGCGAGTTTGCTGTAGATTTTGCATTAGGTATATTAGCAGTTAGTACAGTAATATTTTGTTCCACGCATGTTCTGTTAACAGTTAACCCGCACATTTACTTAAAAGTTTAAACTGATCAACATCAATTTATTTCAATGGAATATAATTAAATATGGCCTTCAGTTTATTGGTATCTAAAGTCGATGATATTTGATAGGCTTAAATAACGTATATCTTCTAATAATCGTGTAAAATTTCATCTGCGGTATTGACATAACCAGTTTACGTTTGTATTCGAATACAAATTAAAATATAACATTTGTAAACATAGTTATAAAATTGCGTAATTGGACAACAGTTATATACGAACCATATTATTTATGAAATCACGCATATGGTATGGGGTAGAAGTATTTTTTACCGGATGCAGGAGGCACGGAGGTCATTTTTTGTTATCGACATTTACTTATAGAACATATCAACACAGCAAAGTAGATGATAGTATCAAAGCTGATTTTGAAAGTTTAAATTATTTTTTGTAATATTTTTTAGAACATAACTTCCAGGAGGTGCGGTGTGATCGCGTATTTGAAGCAATGCGCCAGTGTTGTCTGAAATACAAACCCGTGTCTCTGGTCTGCGAAGGATACAGCTTAGAACCAAGAAAATTTGCGCCCGTCACAGACAGGGCAGATAAACGTTAATAGGTAATGCAATTCAATTCAATCGCATAATAATGATGCTATAGCTCTGTTTATGAAGTAACCCTGCTTTCAAAACTCTATGCGACATAAGAAAGCATTTTTTTATTCTATAGCGGAAACGGAGCAGCTGGTTCTCCTATATGATAAGAGAACACCGCCGCCTATGAACAACAGCGCCACAGTCCGAGCATTGGTTGTGTTGCCGGCTTTTTACGCCGCTTAATCGGCTCTTAAGGGTCTGTGATATCCTCACTCACTCTGCGAAACACAGTAGGTACAAGTACCATTTCACGGTGAGTATTTTGTGAGCCCGTGGTATCACTTTGGACGAGCCGGCCGGTAGGCTGGCACTCTGCATATGCTTCAGCATGGCTTATGCTTCAATAATTCAAGTAATGTTGTGAGATCTTTATTTTGATATGTCGATGTTTGTACTTCCGCAAATGAGCGTTTTTAGGCATTTTGTGCTGCGCAACACCACTCTGTGGAATGTACCTGCAGTGGTATTTCGAAATTTTTTATTCCTTATGGACCGGCAACATAATCGCGCCACAGCAAGGGCTCATTCTCGTTTGCCACCATTTTCATAATAGGATCTTTTGTCGATATTAGTTTAAGATATCTAATATCGATATTATATTTAATGTACATAAAAACATATGTAG
>DWCF01001305.1:0-31851 GCA_018230265.1 Delias oraia
TGTGGTCGCCTCTTTTGGTGGTCAATATCTGTATGGATTAAATACGTGACAATATGTTATTAAAATATTGTTTCCTTGAAAAATTAAAAAATTATACAGTTTACTGGAAATGTAACGCGAATGCACAAGCTAAAACGTCGCTAATTAATCAGTTGCCTTATAATGTAATATATGACGATAACATTGGCCCTTAAATATTTACAAAATTATAAAGATATATTGACTTCAAAATTAACGCGAATATACTGTCAAGAATGCCGCATCTAAACGCGTTGTATTAGGTAATAGAAAAGTAAATAATAGTATTACGTCTGTGAATGTGTTATGTATGATATAAAGAGTTGACCTAAAGGTTGTAAATACCGGGTCATAAAATCCCAACAACAAAAAATGTAGCGATAAATCGTTAATAATCTGTGGGAAATACGTCACCTACTTAACCCGCGAATAACGGCTTCGCAAATCACCGATCTGCGTAATCATCTTGCAATCGCTTTACGACGGCACCGTTAAGAATTAACCGTTGCAACAGTGTTAAGTTTTAATTGCAACTCGTTATATCCAACCGTAGTGGTAAACTGAAAATTTATATACATACATTGATTTTTCTAATTACATCCGTATCACCGCAATGTTTGTCGTTCTACAACTGAGCGTTTTCAAGGCATTATCTGCCGCTCAGCACCATTTTTTAGAATCAAATGCCTACAGAGATATTTCCAAGATAATAATACATCTTGGATACCTAAACAAAGAAGGATACTACAGTGTACACTCCATGCAACGTCCCTCGATTTAACGACAACTCTAAACGGCCCTAAACCCGGCTCGGCCCAGCTCTAAACCCTAAAGCGGCGAAATCAATTGGCTTAAGTTGGTTTAACATGTCTTCCATCCACCTCTTCTTCGCTCTATTTAACGACAACTCTTTATAACGCTTTAAAATGAACAGTCCCTTCAGTGTCGTTATCTATAGTTTACACTGTATCTCTAAAACGTCCGAAACGCAGCTGCAGCCTAGCAGAGGCGGAGGCTGTCCTTGGGCGGAGGACCGCTTATCCTAGGTGAACCTCCTACTCGTTTGCCACTGGTTCCATAAAAAAAACGATATTTTTTTTAACAGATGGTATAAATGCCTTATAGAATTATATACAAGAGCAGCCAATACAAGTTAGTTATAAATATTTAGATGCTTACAAATCATTTTACTTTAATTTATAAATCATTTTCTTACGATTACTTCTGATTTTTATCACCATCCATTCAACACATCGCATGACATTTGAGAGCCTTGAAGCTAAGTGGTTTTATAAGCCTTCCACGAAGCAAAAGATATCGGTATCGAAACAAAAATATAATTTAATTATCAATTTATTCGGCCTTTGGAAGGGCTTGACAGTGGTCGAGCGAGTGTCTTAACAGTTGCGCACCCGTCGGAGTGCCATGCTACGAAGCACTACCACAGGCTCAGAAGACTCAGCGTACTCAGCGAACAGAATACTCAGCGTAAATTGGTACTTGTTATGTGATTCGACGAGTGAGTGAAAATATTAAAGTTTAAAATTGTACCGCTTAAGCGACGTAAAAAGTTGGTAACAACCAAAAGATCAGATTGTGGCGCGATTGGGTATGGGCAGCGATGTTTCCTTACCATATAAGAGACCCACCTGCTCCGTTCCATGGTATACCATAAAAAAACAAAACAAATCAACAATTAGAACCGGCGAAAAATTCAGAGGAATACTTTTTAAAACAATTGTTATTTTAATTATTCATAAATCAGTATTAGAGTCGCATCAAACATTTTTTTCACTTAGATAGTCAGAAGTGGTTATTATAAAATTTAATTTGAAGTTTGTTGCTAATTCTTAACTTATATACGAAATAATAATGTTTGTAGTTTTTCATAACACCACGCAGCACTTGCGTAAGATCCTGTACCGTAACACGTCGGTACGTAGTTGGAATACCTGAGCTGTTTATTGATACTGTCTGTCTGTATTATCAATGTACGTGTTATTCAATACTTAATGCAGAGCCTCATAGCTTACGTCTTATAAGCCTTCATGGTAGGCAAGAGATACTGGGTTCGATCACCGGTCCGAATGTAAATTTTCAATTATTTGATCTATATTGGGTCTCTGGAAGGTATAGATTTCGCCGGGCGCGAGTGTCTTAAACAATTGGGCGTTAAGTAAAAATACGACTTGGGGACTTTAAATAAAACAGCGTGCATATTCCTTAAAGGTCGGCAACGCATCCGCGGCTATGCAAGGGCCAGTGGTATCCGTGGGTGTAAGACCGCTTGCCCTAAATGAACCTCCTGTTCATTTGCCACTGTTTTTATTAAAAAAATTCACAGTTATGCTTGAGCGAGGGATGCTTTTGATACATGCTGTACCGATTCTAATGCTACGTAGAGTCTAGACTTCGGTTGACTGTATATCCCAATACGCAGGATACATCGTGTTGTGGTCTCTTGCATGCGGGTAAAGTTTGGCCCAATTATTCCACTTAATTTTTTTATAGTATAGCTTGCAACGGTCTAGGTAGGATAGATCACTGTAGCATGGACAACCGCGCCAAAAACGCTTTGCTGTATCGCCTTTTTACGCCGCTTTAACTCAGGGAAACAGTACAAATAGCAAGTACTACTCTGAGTAAGAATACTCAGAGTAGTGAACAGTGAACCCGTGTTATCACTTCGGACGAGTATGCCCAATTAGTGCGTCAGCATATTTCAGCATAACTCCCACGGGTGAAAAATCTTTGCATGTTATACATATAGGGAAAGGAAATTGACCAAACAATTTAGTAAATAAATATTAATAGCTCAAACTCAGTTCTGTAATCCCGGGATTTCCGCATAAAATACGCTGTGACAAACGCGACTTAAAATCCACAGCTGATGAATGTTTTGTGAATTCGTCACGGCGAAGTATTAGAAAGTTTACTCATGCGCAAATCAGCACAGTTTTGTTTCTTTTATGTTTAATTTGCGTTTTAAATATTATTAATTATTTATTAATATGTCATCAGTGTGTATGTAAATGGATAGTCGTTCACGGTACGCCACCTACCGGGTCAAAATTTTTACCCTCAGTAATCCTTGGTCCCAAATATCAAAACATTAACAATTTTTTTCCATTCTATAGCGGACAACGGAGCAGGTTCTACTATATGGTAAGAGAACACTGCCGGCCATCAATCCGCGCTATATTCCGCGCATAAGATGTGCTTGTAGTATATATATAAAAAAATATGTCATTCTGTTTATTTAAGGAAACAATTGGAATTTAAATATTTAATTTGGTTAAATTGTTTAGCCTGTGAAATAGAAATCAAAAAACTTATTTCATTATTTAAAAGTTACTCAAACGTTCAAGAACACGACCGGAACTGAGAACAGTAGAATTTAAAACTAAGATATGTAAAACAAACATATATTAAGAACTGCCAATGTCCAGATAGCAAGCGACATTATGTTAAGAACTATTTTTATTTGTTGATTTTTGTAATATCTTCTTCTCTCATCACTAAAGAGGCAGCAACGCACCCTGCAAGATCCGGGTGTCCACGGGCGGAAGATCGCTTATTCTACGTAAGGCTTCTGCTCATTTGCCACAATTCTCAGATTTTTACTGTATTTGGTAGTTAGTTGGACAATTTCCATAAAATTATTAAGTTTATGTTACTTTGAAGGCTGTATATTTTTACTTCTCGTATTATATTGATATATAAAAATATTCCACATAAATATTATCGAATTTAGAGAACCTGGTAGCTAAGTGGTCTTATAAGCCTAACTCGAAGCGAGAGATATCGGGTTCCACCCCCGGCCGGGATAATAAAATTTGTCTTTGGAAGGCTAGTAGCCGGGCGAGTTTCTTAACAGTCATTTATCCGTGGGAGAGTCATGCGGACGTACTAATCGGGTTTGTCAGCTCGTCCGAAGTAATTCCTCTGACTCATAGAATACTTAGCGTGATTTAGTAATTGTACTGTTTCGCTGAGTAAGTGAGGGTCTTGAAGCCTCTTGAAATTAAAGCAAGCAGAGTAAAAAGGCAACAAAACCAAACCGCGGATTGTGTTTCGGTTGATCATGGGCGGTAGTACCATCTTACCATAGAGAAGACCCGCCTGCTTCGTTACCAGCTATACCATACAACAATTTTATCTAAAGCATCGCTATTTAAGTATAATAACATGTTTTATTTATAGTTTGTTAGAAATAAATTAGCGAACGTTTTAGTTCGTAAAGAGAAATTTTATAAACATGCATTATTATACAAAGAATATAACAATAAAACACTTATAAATACCGTTGATGCATTTTAAATTCAAACCAAAGAGTACCTACATGATTTAAAAAATTCTTAAAAAACCAAAATCTTCTTAAGAGCGCATCTATCCCTAAAAGGTTGAAACCACATGAATATCCTACGCGGGCCTCCTTTTTTATAAGGCAAATCATCAGGAGGCTCACCCAAGATAAGCATCCCTTCGCCCATGGACACTCCCAGCACTTGCAGTGCCGCGGGTGCGTTGCATTTAAATACAACCCATATTACCTGTAGTATGACCTATATTTTATCTTTTTCCTGTCATGACTCCCTAATTTCCTTAAAAATCCACAGTACACAAGCGTTTTTAAAGCATTTTGTGTCCCGCACCACCATTCTGTGAAATTAGTTGACAACAGAGGTATTTGCTAACCAATACGACTCGGGGAGTTTCAAAAAAAGGGTGAATTTATAACTTAAAGGCCAATAACGCACCCGTGGTCCTGCAAGGGTTAGAGGCGGATGCCCCTAGATACGGGCCGCTCGTTCTAGCTGAGCCTCCTGCTTGTTTGCCCCCGTTTCCATAAAACAACACAAGAAACGAAGAGCACAGATATTTTCACCCAGTTGTATCATTGTAATAAAATATTCCTTTATAAACATATATATCCCAGGACAATCCAAACCTATCCTGACTAAAGCATCGAAATCTTCATATAAATAAAAATCTATAAGAAACTCACCAGAAATAACTTAAACTAACTGTTTTCGCGTCCGTTAGCTTCGCAACACCGCGTCGGACTAAAGGCGAGACTCATTTTGTGCCACTATTTGTTGGGGAAACTGGTATGACGGCCATCCGGTGTCACAGCGGACCTTATTCGAGTATTTATGAAACGTGTATGTGTAAACAATTGTGCACGGTGGCTTCGCAATGAAGGCCAACACAAGGTATTCATTCATTTACGATGTAAGAACAAGAGAAATGTCGAAAGTCGATCAAATCTTTGTTATACTTGAAAAGGTACTTTTACTGTGTTTCGCTGAGCGAGTGAGGATATTGGAGGCCCTTAAATGCCGCTTAATCGTAAAGATCCGGCAATACAAAGCGCGGACTGTGGTGTGGTTGTCCATGGGCAGCGATGTTTTCTTAACATATAGGAGTCCCACCTGCTCCGATGTCCGCTATATCATAAAAAAGATTGTGCTAAAAGTTTGGAGAATCTCTTTGCTGAATGGTTTTTTAAGCATATCATGAAGCGAGAGGGATACCGATAGGTTTGGAATGCCGGTCCGTATAAAAAAATATAATTTATTCAGTCTTTGTCTTAACACTGTCATACTTGACAGAGAGCCATGCTCAAGCATATACTAAGGCTGAATTGGGGCATCTCGTCCGAAGTGATACGGGTTCACTAAAGACTCAGCGTGAAACGGTACTTGTACTGTTTCGCTGAATGAGTGAGGATATCCAAGGCCCTTAAAAATGCCGCTTAAGCGGCGTATAAAGCCGGCAACAGAAGCAAAGCGCGGACTATGGCACGGTTACTTGATAATTGTCGTGATTTATTGACAAAAATTGTTGACACGAAGAAAATATTTCACTTATGACTAAGTTCACAACGTTTCCAAAGCGCTAGTTTTGTTTTTAATAAAGTGTTTAAATAGATATATGGCAAAAAGTTTACTGGGGTCAGGTAGTGAACTATAAAAATCGATACGATCTTTCAATTAAAATTGGGTTGCTTTTAATAGATAATTAGTGTATATTATTAAAGATGGCGCCTGCGGCGTTTTACTGATTTCTAAGATAAATGTAACAATAGAATAATAGACTTTCTACAAGTGACTGCGCTCCAGTTAGCTAAAGAGGTGTGTAAAATCAGGTCAGAGTATTTCTAAAATTCGATAAGTCTTGCTCCACGTGTAATAAGAACCCAAAGATAATAATAATTTATAAAAAATAAATTGTGTTAATACTAACTAAAAGTTTTTTTTTAATTAAACGGTAGCCAACGAGCAGGAGGCTCACCTAGGATAAGCGGTCCTCCGCCCATGGACACTCCTAGCCCTTGAAGGGTTGCGGGTGCATTGCCGGCGTTGTTACGTCGTTGGAGAAAATGCCGCGGTGCAGTTTGTTGCCAATTCTTCTGCACTACGGCTTTGGGAACGGCAAAATTTTTTAATCATAAATGACTTTGTTTTACATGAATAACTATTGTAAATAAATCACGACAATTACCAAGTAATTGTGAAATCCTATGATAAATAAATGATTTCATATATTAAGTACCTTCATAGTTACATATACACATATGGTCTTATTAAGAAATTATGAATAACCAAAGTACAAGAACTTTGTTTGGTAAATAAATTTTTATCTTTAAGGAAAATATAACAGATAGCTCGTAATATAGAGAAACGAGTCTATTTTTTAGATTTGATTTCAAATATTAATTTTTAAAATTAAACTTGACGAAGTTCTCGACGTAATTAGACTGTAACTTTAGTTTTATGGCGTTCATAAGTGTATAAGGCGTATGTGAAATAAAGACATTTGACCCTTTATTACGTATTTTGAATTGTAATAAATAAATCTATTCTTATGCAACAAGCGATATTGTAGGTATAAGCAAGAAGGATTGCAATAATTATTCACATGTTCGTTATTTTATGTCGGTAGTTAACTGTCATCAGGGACTTTCCAGTAATTTCATATTTTAAATTGTTAGAGATAACAATACAATTTAAATACACAAGTGTTATGTTATCAGAAATAACGTTCCTTTTTCCTTCCTCTTAGAATGTCAAGAGGAATATTCAATAGCAATAAATTTTAACAAAATTATCTTTAAAATGTAAAAGAGAATACATACCTTATTATCAACGGAAATTCTATATTTTCTTGATAGTCTTGATTTAAATAAAATATGAACACTGTTGCGTATTTGGTAATACGCAATAAATAACTCAATTTCGCAATAATAATTACACCACAATAATTACACCACTTCGTCTTTTTTATGCCGGCATCACACAGAAAGAATTTTTTAAAGAGTGTTTAAGATTACGGTACGAGGTTTTTTGCGACTTTTAGGTCATCATTTTTGCCCAAATAGAATGGTTGAAATTTTATTTATAATTTATAGAGAATTATGGCATCACATTTTATTGAATGCTCATATTAATTCAATTGTGCATTAATAGTTTAACTCAAAACTCCATAAATGTTACAAATAAAATCTCAACTTACCTAGTATTCAGGTTGTGCATAAAGATATATAAACTTTTTTGTATTACAATTGTTATAACATTAAGTCGAAAACGATATTAGTTGTACTTAGTCCTTTAAAAATAATTTCTGTGTCTAAAATCTAAATTTTTAAATAGTTATAGTTACAGTAACATTATCCTATACGTAAACCTTTCAGTCTTGTATCTTCAATTACACAGTATACATTTAAATCATGCAGAAAACCCTATAAATTGCAAAAAAAATAAAAACACATACAACTAAATATATTTTATTATGCGTTGATTAATATATAAAATAAAAATACACAAAATTATTATGCAAATACAACATTTGGTCTCTCTTAAGAGATATTATGCCTTCAAAGTACTTTGATATTGTAATGGCTGTTCAAACCATAGATTTAAGAGTGAAAAAACCTTTATTTTTATAAAAATAACTGGAGGCAATCAAGCTGACCTCTAGCGATTTACGAATCTGTCGCCGGCCTTTAAGAGATAACTCGCTCTAAATTACCTACGCTTTCTCTTAATTATCGAAAACAAAATAACACATAAATTCATAAAATACTGATGTAAGTCATAATTAGGACGCCATTTTGAAATTAGATGCCAAAAGCAAACATTTCCCGCCTCAATACAATGTTAATAGTTCTGTTTACTTCAACATTTCATACTTTATCACTATGTATCAATATATATGTATCAATAAAATAATATTATTTCAACATGAACGAAAAGAATATTTCAAAAGAATCTAAGAAGAAAATCTGTTAGAAAAATTTATAAAGTCAAGAGTTACATTTATCTCGCGTTGAGAAACATTTTTGTTCACCACAAGACCGTTTAGAGTAATAATAATCTGATCTCTGATATGTTCCGATTGAAATAATAATAATCTAATATTATTAACATATAACCAAAGTTAAGGCACAGCGAAAGTTGTCACTATTGGAATGTTCAGTATGACATTACAATAACAAAGTGATGTTTTCTATTTCGCCAGCTTTCCCACTTCATATAGGTAAGTCGCGAAGAGTTTTATCTGAAAGAAAAAGTAGAATTTCTATATTTTTCATCAATTTGTAATGGTTTTACACACGAGAGCCATGCTGAAGCATATGCGGACGCACTGAATGGACCGGCTCGTCCGAAGTGATATCACGGGCTCACAGAATGCTCAAGGTGAAACGGCACTTGTACTGTGTTTCGCTTGAGTGAGGATATCGGAGGCGGTTAAAAATGCCGATTAAGTGGCGTAAGAAGCCGGCAACACAACCAATGCGCAGACTGTGGCGAGGTTGTCCATGAGCGGCGGTGTTCTCTTACGATATAGGAGACCCACCTGCTCCGTTGTCTCCTATACAATAGAAAAAAAAGATAAACATTAACAAAGAGAACCTCGTAGCTAAATGGCCTTATAAGTCTACCATGAAGCCAGAGGTATTGTACTCGAATCTCGGTCCGGACAAATTATATTCTATGGGAGAGCCATGTTGAAGCCTATGATGACGCAGTAATTGGACCGGCTCAACCGAATTGATACCACGGGCTCACAGAATACTACAAACAAAAGAATTTTTGTGTAAATAAATACTTACGCCCTCAATATAGTTCCGGACGTTGAGTTTCTCGTTCTGCGAGTGCGCCATGTCGTCTCCGGCGCCCATGGGCAGGAGTAAAACATTCTTACCGCTCGCCTCTTGCAAGGTTATAGTTACGGGGATCGAACCTCCTTCACGGGACATGTCCGGGTCGGTCTGAAACGAAATGCAACATTAAGTACTTTTGAAGATATTATTACATTAATTTTTGAGAACTTCATGAAGACATGTGTATCGGATTCTCTCTTCGCTCTCCTTAGCTCGCTGAGTGACTCTGACTCCATTACGCCCATTGTGACTAACTACGTTACATACATAACAATATATGTATATATTATTTATGGTAAACCGAACAACGGTGGGTCTCCTATGTGGTAAGAGATAACTACCGCTCATGGACAACCGCGTCATAGTCCACGCATTCGTTGTGTTGCCGACTTTTTACGCCGCTTAAGCACATTTTTAAGGGTCTCCGATATCTTCCGCCACTCAGAAACTTGAAACAGTACTACTACTGTGTTTCGCTCAGTGAGTGAGGATATCCAAGGTCCTTTTCAATGCCGCTTAATTGGCATAAAAAGCCGGCAACACAATCAATGCGAGGAATGTGCCACAGTTGTCCATGGACGGCGGTGTTTTCTTTCCATATAGAAGTACCGCTTGCTTCGTTTTCCGCTTTGACATTAAAAAACAGGTTATTTTTATTAAAAAAATCCATGATTTTACAGAGAAACACAACTGGTTTTTCATTAAAAGGTTCCTATATCATTCATACTATAATGAACTTATATTTTATATTTATATGGAAAAATAACGTTTTCCGGGTCCACTAGTTAATGATAAAATGACAACCTGATAGATGAGTTTAGTGGCGCGTGCCGCGGCCTGGTAATGGGGATGGTCCGGGTTCTCTGTCCAAGCGCGACCGCTCTGGGCCGAAATACGCATCTTGTTCGGGGAGCCGCGCTCTTCCCACTGAAATATAAGCAATTTAAATTTAAAGTTATATTTACAAAGATCACCTCTTTATAAATGTTATAGCTTTTTTTTTCTTTAGTTTCGTCAAAGAGACGGACGGTGACATTGATGATTTTGATTATCATTATAGTCCATATTATTAATTTTTTTTTAATTATATCATAAAATTCACCCGAAGGAAATACTTTTAATGTTGTTTCTTTTGATTTCACAGTTTTTTAATGAAAATGGAGGCATTCCATCAAGGATAAACGGCCCTCTGCCGCCGCACCCGCAGCCCCTGTTGGGTCACGAATGCGTTGCTGGCCTATTAGAGATGATATACGTCTTATATCTATGCTCGATTTTTAAAGATCCCCAACCCTATCTGAGTGACGTAATGATTATCTCTAGCATAAAAGTATAATATTTAGGCAAATAAATTGTTGGATTTTCTTTTAATAAACTTATCATTATTCATAATATCGAAGATAAGACTAGATATGTAGTAATTATGAAACCGTGACATTTTTTAATGATAAAATTAATAAGTATTAATACTTTTAAGGGCCTCCGATATCCTCACTTACTCTGCGAAACACAGTACAAGTACCGTTTCACGCTGAGTATTTTGTGAACCCGTGGTATCACTTCGGACGAGCCGGCCCAATTGGTGCGTCAGCATGGGCCTCCCACGGGTGACATTTTGTATGCATATTGATTAAGTCTGAGAACCGGCTAATCTCTTTTTATATCACTCAGTGATAAGGATAAACCCCTAACATTTTTTATATTTTTTTTATTTGTTGCATCTGAAACATACCTTTTTGTTCACATAGTCAAAGACCAGCTTTTCAATCACATCCGGCTCCTGATTCGGTACCAAACGGATGGAGAACTTCCCGATCACCTTGCCCGGGATGACCGTTTTCGCACCCGGTTGGAAGGCGGCACCTGCAAAGCGAACACAGCACAATAAACACAAAAGTTATTTTAACACTAACTTTGACTGTTTAAATAAAATTACTGATTTTAACCAGTGCGAAAATCATGCTGAAGCATATGCTAACGCATTAAATGGGCCGGTTCGTCCCACACATAACACAGACAAGTACCACTCACCACAAGCTCTCAGTGTACAGTGTCTCGCTGAGTTAGTGAGGATATCGGAAACCCTAGAAATCGGTCTAGAAACGGAATAAAAAGCCAACAAGACAACCAAAGCACGGAATGTGGCGCGGTTGTCCATGGGCGTCGGTGTTCTCCTACCATATAGGAGCCCCACATGCTCAGTTGTTCGCTATACCATAAAAAACGTCTTAAAACCTAAAGCTAGCCTCTTAAGAACACGCCCAGATTTTAATATTGTTCGCAATTGATTCGTCGTAATTTCAACCACCAATTGAACACTTGATGAATTTGAACTCCTAACCTTACTTTAGCGTGACGAACCGAAAGGACCTGGTAACTCCGTGTTTTTATGAAGCGAGAGGTATCGGATTCGGATACCGGTGCGAAATAAAAAATAATTTATAATTTATTCAGCCTTCGCAACGGCTTGTCTTAACACTGTCACACCCGTGGGAATGCTGATATACTAATTGGGATTGGTTCATTGGTGGAGATACCAAGGATTCACAGAATGCTCAGCGTGAAATGGTACTTGTACTGTGATATTATACTATTGAAGCGGCGTAAAAAGCCAGAAACGCAACCAAAGCGCGGAATAGTGGCGGTGTTCTCTTACCATATAGAAGACCCACCTGCTCCGTTGTCCGATATACCATAAAATACAAGAATAATTTTACAATTGTCTCGATATTACACAAGAATATTACTTAATTGATAATTGTTTGCAATTATTTTTAATTGTTTATATATTACAAAGACCTATTTCATCATTTCAGCCGTAACACGTCTTGGACTTCCATGAATACCTGTCGGAGGCGACCTCAACCAGCGTAAAAACCTATTTATTATAAAGACTTATTTATTCATGTGATAATCCTATTTGCATTTACCTGTAATTGCTTTTGATAAAATCAAAAACTGTACCGAGACTTTTTTATGGTATAGCGGACAACGGAGCAGGCGGATCTGCTTTATCGTAAGAGAATACCCCCCATGGACAACTGCGCCATAGTCCGCGTATTGATTGTGTTGCCGGCTTCTTACGCCACTTAAGCGGCATTTTAAGGGCCTCCGATATCCCCACCCACTCAGCAAAACACAGAAGTAGCGTTTTCAAGAACAACTACCGTTACACGCTGAGCATTCTGTGTGCCCGTGGCATCACTTCGGATAAATGCGTCCGCATATGCTTTAGCATGGCTCTCCCACGGGTTCAAGATTGAAATTAATAACTGTTAAGTTAGGGAGGTAAAATAAATAAAACTTCAAGATACACCACTAGTCTATGGAATTAGCTGGCTGCAAATGAATTTAGAAGCCAATACGGCCTTGATAGGCCAGCAACGCATCTGCGGCCCTGCAGTTTAGCGGTGTCCATGAACGGACCGCTTATCCGGATGTTAGGTGAACGACATTGCTTACCTCGCTATTTTCATGAAAAGAAATCTCACTCACCCTCAATTCCGTGCAGCGAGAGACTTGGGTACCTCCATCTGTGCATTAATAGATGTTCCTTTACTCCATTGTGCGGTAATTTGTGGGCTTCGATTGCTTTCCTGGAGAAAAATTATATCCGTTTATTTTCACCCGGCTCAACCGCAGCGATAGCACGGGCTCACAGAATACTCAACGTGAAATGGTACTTGTACTTAAAACGGTGCTTCTACTGTGTTTCGCTGAGTGAGTGAGGATATTGGACACCCTTAAAAATGCGCGGTCGCTGAGGCGGGTGCCCTTGGGCGACGGAGTTATCTCATCATATAAGAAACTGCTCGATAGGTAGATATCCCCACCACAATCCGCCCTTTGTGTTGCCAGCTTTTTACGTCTCAAGCGTTATATCAAGGTCCTCCGATTATTATTCAACAAATTCCAGTTAAATCTTTCGATCGCCGCCATTGAGATAGTAGACAACCGCGTCACCATCTACCCTTCGGTTGTGTTGCCGGCTTTTTACGCAGCAAGCGTTCAACCTAGATCTTTCAGCCGCGATCATAGATAGTGGTTTTTAATTACAATTCTACATATAATTAATAAATATATTAATTTATATATATATTTATATATAAATATTAATTTATAATTGTAATATCAGCGACAAAAATAACTGATAACACTTATCACTGTCTAACATATGATTTGTCGTAAACAGTGTATGGCTTCTGCAATCAAACGCTTTCATTGGACCTCGTTTGACTGCCGTTATAAAAAAATGACTTACTATATTAAACGTGTAAAGATATTATTTTTTGATATTATTATATAATAAGAGGCAAGCTAAACTTGTCGCGTCTTTTGTATCGTCACAAGCAACTGCAACTAAGCGGCGTGAAAAGCCGGCAACACAGCAAGCGCGGACTGTGGCGCGGCTGTCCATGTGTGGCGGTGTTCTTTTACCGTATAAAAGACTCAGTAGTTTTTGCGTGTATGGAGGCAAACATACACACTTACAAACTTTATAGTAAAAGTACATTCAAAACATTATTTCAGCCGTAGGACGTCCACTGCTGGTCATAGGCCTTCCCTTCGGACCTCCATGCATACCTGTCGGAGGCGATCTGCATCCAGCGCCTTCAAATAATATTTATAAATATAAATCAGTTTAATACCTGTAAGATTCCGGATCAAAATCAATCGAGTCGTACAATTTCATTTCATTCTCAGTCAATGGAGCCACAGTTTTGTAAACGTCTGTTATCAAAATTTTGCCATCCTTATCCACTAAGGTATTCATCAGGTAGATCAAGTCCGACATGGCTACAACAAAAAATACATTTAAATACACAAACTAAGATATTAATGGAATAAATTTCATATTTATTATTCACGTATAAATAAATTAGAGCCTCGTTGCGAAGTGGTTCAATAGGTCTACCACGAAGCGAGAAGTATCGGGTTCGAATCCCGGTCCGGACAATTATAAAATTTAATTTAATTTATTCGGTCTCTGGAAGTGCTTGTCAGTGGCTAGGCGAGTGTCTTAATATTGTCACATCCGTGGGAGAGCCACGCTGAAGCTTATGTGGACGCACGTCCGAAGTCATACCACTGGGTCACAGAATACTGAACGTGAAACGGAGATACTGTGATTCGCTTGTCCAAGAGCGGCGGTGTTGTCTTACCATATAGGAGACCCACCAGCTCCGTTGTCCGTTATACTATAAAAAATATATATTCCATCAGCCATCTGCCAGTGAAACTCCCATTCAAATCGAGAGATTAGCCGGAATAAACAGGCAAGACAAAAATTGTAGGAAAATAATCTATGGTTCATGTACCGTATATATTCAGATGTATGTAGAATCGTTATTATAATATTACAAACAGATACCAATATTATTTTTTAGATTTTTTATTGTGAGAAAACGCGTGACGCATTCCCCTCTTGCGAGATGATATGTGGGACTCGGCAATACATTCTGCATTACCCACAACAAAACCTCTCGGTACTAGATGGCAGAACAACCACCTGCTTCAATGTCCCATTGAACCTTTCGGTCCAAGTATGGTCTTTGGATGTCACACTAAGCATTCAAAGGAGGAAATTAATTCAGGAGCCCAAGACATAATGCCAATCTCTGACTCCCACGTATTGAGACACAGTTAAGCTAAGTCTAGTCTTTACAGAGAAATGATTGGGTCATCAAGCATTTAGCAATCATATAGCTCTAACGTAATGTGAGAAATTTCAATCCCAACATTTTTAAGGCCAGCAAATGCCACCTTTCTAGAGACCGACAATAAATAATTATATTATTCTTAATAAATTTTAAAAATTACATTGGAACTGGGAATCAAACTCAGTACTCCTCACTTTGTGATAGGCTAATAAGACCACTTATCTAAGAGTTTCACTGATATTTATTCCTAAGGTAAAATTGTTTTTTTTTTTGTATTTACTTATAATATCAGAATCTTTTTGATTACAAGGAATTTCGTTTGGGTACAAGTTAAGCCAGATGTTAATATAAGAAACACAATCAGAGATTACTTATAAACAATTAATAGATCTTTTCTTATTCTTGTCTCCTTTTAGCAACAAACTTTTATAGAGTGAGATACTTGTAAGACATTATTTCAAGTAAAGACATAATTAAAGAGGTTAAATTAAAAACATTTAGCTTCACTCTGTAGTAATTTCTATGTAACTTACCCTCATGCACTGTTCCTCCATAAACTCCACTATGAAGATCCATTTTTGCACATTCAATTTCCAAAAAGTAATAGCTGATTCCTCTAAGACCATATGTAATGCATGGTTTAGTTGTTCCCAACCAATAATTGTCAGATATACAAACATAATCCACTGAGTCAAAAAATCCTTCAGGTTTTAATTTATCTGTTAGTAATTCATCTAAACCTTCCGAACCTGATTCTTCCATGCATTCAAATACAAATTTTAGATTTACTGGCAACTGTAAAAAATACTCATTTAATCATTATGTCCCTATTGTGAAACTATGATCAAACTGGATTCAAGAACCTTATTCAGTTTTTTAAATAATTAATTTAGACACAAAGAAAACCTATATTAAGCTTATACTTTATATGTTAATTGAACTACCAGATTACTCTAAATTAAGTACATATGTCATGTAAGAGTTTATCAATTTTTAAGATTTATACAAATAAAACAAAAGATGCATAATTGTTTAAAGGTAATAGAATGTATATATAAGTATAAGTGATACCAATAATAATAACATAATTACAACTAGAAAAAGATAAATTGCTCTACTTACCTCTTCTCCAACTCCCTTGATAGCGTTGATTGCATGCAGCCACCCTAACACTGGACCTTTATCATCAGTGGAACCTCTTCCATACAGTTTTTCATCACGCTCAACTAATTCAAATGGTTCAGAAAGCCAGCCATCTGATTTTAAAGCAGGTTGGACATCCAAATGCCCATAAATACAGATTGTATTCTTCTTTGGATCCTATTACAAGACAGAAAGTTGAATATAGACTGCAATAAGTTAATCAAATTAATAATTTTCAATAATTAAAATGAACTTACATTACCCAAAGTGCCCACTAAAACAGGCGGTAATTTTATTTCTTTACCATCAATTTTCTGGAAACCAACATCACGTAATTCGGTACTGGCACCGACTTCTCTCAATTTCTCCTGTGTCCATTGTACCATTCGTACACAATCATCGCGATATTTAGCATCACAAGACACTGATGGAATTGCTACAGCTTCTTTTAATAAATCTTTATAAGATTGCGCATTGTCATCAACATATTTAAATATCTGAGGTAGTGTTTTTTCGGAAGGCATCTTTTTCACCAGCTCTGGATGAGATATCGAATAACAATGATAAAGTGGGCGTAATTTATTTGCAATTTCAAAACGCCTTATCACCGGTAAACTAATCGGATGGCCGACACGTAGGACTTTGTGAAGGAAAGTCATTGTGGCATGATTGCAGATTGCATTTTTTATTACCATTAGTGATGTAACAATAACCTTAATCGTTTAGCTTGGCTATAAAAAGATAAGCACTTTTAAGTACTTATTATATACGAAGTAGTGTAATTAATGGTAATATAATTTAATGTGCTTATATTATCTATATAAATATTAATTATTCTTTTGTTGATTAGGTTTTTTTATGAATTACTCCTATTTGAGCCTTTATACTTATAAGTCAGGTAAATATATTTAAATATTATAAATTATGTATATAATAATATTAGGTATATATAATAATAATATATATAATAATAATAGTATTAGGTTAAAAGATTATCGATGAATTTTATATTTTGTGCGACAACACTAGAAGTTTAAACGAAACTCGAGATTGACAGTGACAGTACTTAAATGTGAACCAAATGCTTCATTATAGAATCTAGATTAATATTTCCTAACCCACGAGTATATGTATGGGAGTCCGTAATGTAATCTTTGGACCATATAAAATAAATACTTAATATGATTTTATTGCTGTTTATTTTACTAAGGAGTCCGTGAAAGCCATGAAAGTTCGAAGCAGTACTTCAATTTTGGCCAACGCTTACAACTACATAAAGCGCAAATTCGGCCTGATATGGAGTAATGCACGCACCTCTGGGTGGAAGCTTCCAAACATCAGCTTCTTTCTCTAGATCGCATTCAGCGTAGAGCAGCTCGAATTGTTGACGACCAGATCCTTTTCGGTCAGTTTGACTCTTTGAGTTTAAAATGAAATAACAATCTATAGATACATTTAAGTAAAAATTAAGAACAATTAAAATGTAGTAGGAACTTTTGCCACATCTATTCTAAAATGGCATAAAATTTAATGTAAATAAAACAGAATAAAAAATAGTTAACTCGTAAGTACTAGGACAAAATTAAAGCGCTTATTATAAAAATTAAAAACATCAAAATTAAGATTATGGCACCATTTAGGCGCTTTCAACACTGACAAAAATAAATAAATATAACTAAATAACTTTTACTATCTTCTGATTATATACAATCTATATGAGCGATCATCCACGATCTTATAAGTATTTCATTTTTCAAAAATAAATACTTTTCTTCAGAATATTTTTATCAGGCTGGTATAAAAACTTTTTATTAGTCATTCTTATTCCTTTCAAATAGACTTCAAAATTTTTAAAATCATATTAGGTATATTGTTATTTTAAAAAAATCTGAAATGTAAATATATTCTCTACAAAATATTAAATTTAAAAGTGTTTTCACAAACTTGGGCTAGATGTTAAAAAACATTGCAATGTTTTATAAGTGATTGAATTTTAAGAGATTGAAGCGGCAATTCGATATGGATTGCGGTGACAATGCTTCTGTCACTTTTGAATTAACAAGAGTAACACAAAATACACCTTTGCAATACACACCGCCCATTATTAATGAAATGGAAATAAGACGCAACTTCGCTATGATTAACTTCATCGAGATATATTTAGACACACTAGAATTTGAATTGGATTGTTTCTCCCTTATCAGAAGGGTTTCGCAATGGAAGTATACTTTGGAAAATTATAATAATCGCAATCTTATGATAACACCACGAAGACCTGTAACTGAATTTAACGAAGAAACTTATTATATAATATATTGCATACTACGAATGATATATTATAAACCACCGCAGCGACTAAAAGACTACGAGTTTACCATGTATGGTACGGTAATGTTGTCCATATTAACTGTGCAATATATTTATATACGTATGAATTTTGACGAATCCAGTATAATGCCAATAAATACGGACTACATTTGGTCGATTGATCATCTTAAAATCCTCGAATGCTACAATAATTTACGGAAAATATTTTGTATAATTAACGCACGTCGAAATATGAATGTGGGATTGACAGGCTTTAGGTGTGGTATTATCACGAAATATAAATCGGAAACACCAAGTATTCAGATAACTGAAAGTAGTTTTCGCTCTGTTGGTACCAATACAGAACAAGAGATTTCCATTTTGGATTTAATTAGATTTAAGATGCTGTGTGGTTTTAACAACGCTTTATGGAACGTATCGCTCTGTGTTGATTCGGTTAATGCGAAAATTGATTCATCTGCATACATTTTGAATTGCAACTGCTTTGACGACTTTTCTCTGGACCCGGCGGTTGGTTATATAAAATCCTACATCGACCCATTGAATAGCTATGTTTTTGTAAAGAAAGTGTTCAAGGATTTGGGAAAATCATTATTATATACTTTAATGCCTTGCCCTCTTTAAATAAACCCTACTTAATATGCTATCTTTTTTTCTTTTTCATATAAATTATTTTTGATGTAGTATTTGTGGGAGTATTTTTTATTGTTGGGAGTATATTTTATTAGCATAAATGGGTCCGGCTCGTCTAAAGTGATACTGACTCACAGAATACAGAGCGTGAAACGGTAGCTATACTTGAAACTGTATTTATACTGTGTTTCGTTGAATAAGGATATAGGAGGCTCTTAAAAATACCGCTTAAGTGGCGTAAAAAGCCAGCAACACAGCAGACGTGGACTGTGGCGCGGTTGGTGATGGGCGGTGGTAATCTCTTACCATATTGTAGACTTATCTGCTCCGTTATTCGCTATACCATTAATAATAAGGAAAAAACATTGATTTAGAATAAGTTATTTATTAATCATACAACTACTTACATATACACATTAAACTAATTGAAAAGGTCACAGAGATCAATGTTTATCGAAATATTATTCAGGAGCTAAGGAAAAATTGTTTAATATTGTTAAAGTTAAATGGAATGATTTCTGTATCTCCTTCTACTGTGATGAAAATGTCTCCTTAACAGTTCACACTTTGAAGAATCCTGTAACAAGACAAACTATCATTCTTAAACAATTGGGATATTGTATAAATTGGCCAAAATTTAATAAAAATGTCACGTAAGTCGCGCTCGTGAGAGAGCCAAGCGGACGCACTATCTGAGCCGTCTGAAGTAATACTACGGGCTCACAGAATATTCGGCGTAACCACTTGTACTGTATTTAGCTGAACATATTGCTTAAAATGCGGCGTAAAATGCAGACAACATTAAAGCGAGGACTGCGTAGCGGTTGTCCTTGGGCAGTGGTGTTCTCTTACCATATAGGAGACCTATCTGATCCGTTGTCCACTATACCATAAAAATAATAAGAGATTTTGAGCTCCGAAGGGACGAACATTTTATGAATTTAAAGAGTTTTTTTATGTTGTCGCAATATTATTTGTCAATGTTCAACTTGCGTAACATCGTAACTCATAGGCATGGGGTGTCCATGGGCGGAGGACCGCACAGCTCGTATGCCAGTTTCCATAACAAACACTCGCACGGCCTCTATAAAAGATAGCGTGATACTCACGGCGCAGGCGCACTGTTCCCAACCAGCGGCACTGTCGGCAGATTGAAGAGGAATGCGGCATTCGCGCTTAACCAGTACGTGAGCAACGCGGCCAAGGCCGTGGCGAGTGTGCCCATGATCCCCGCAACCCGCGCGCCCGTCCCACCTGCGGAGACGAACACGCGCGCCCACAGTCCCTGCCACACAGACTCCGTCCACGTGGAGAACTCGTTCGAGGTGAAGTCGTAGTCTAAAATTCAAACATCAATTTATTAACATGGGTTGCAAGTGATATTAAAAAAGCCGACAACGCACTGTTACGGAGCGGGTCGGAAGATGATTTTTAAAAAACTATTTAATATTCTAAAAGTAGGATCCGCGCTTACTGTGTTGACAACTTTGTACGCCACCTAAGCAGCATTTTTAAGGGCGTCCGATTTTTTTTTAATTGTTTAGCGGACAACAGAGCAGGTGGGTCTCCAATATGGTAAGAGAACACCGTCCATGGGCAACCGCGCCACAGCCCGCGCATTGGTTGTGTTGCAGGCTTTTTACGCCAATTAAGTGTAATTTTGAAGGGCCTCCGATATCCTCAAAACATAGCAGAAGTATGCATAGCACAACTACAATTTCACACTGACCTTTCTGTGAGTCCGTGGTACGGATGTATTAATACTGTGAAAATCTAGTTTCCGCAATAAATCATTTCGGAGGTACGACGCAACAAACAAACATTTATCTAATAACACTCCCTATTTCTAAGCTAGTTAAATATGACATTCATCACCTGTCTTTATGAAGGCGGGGCTCACAGCTTGGCTGAAGTTCATGGTTGTTTGAACACACACGCCGCTATTGTTCCATCCTTTCAAGTAGTAATATGAAAAACCCTGGACATAAGAAAAATCATTCTTATTCAACAATACATACCAAGGGGAAGGTAATAGAATATTTTGTATCCGAATACGAAAATGGAGGATAATGTAATTAAGGTTTTCTTACAATCGGTTGCAAACGAGTCGAAGGCTAAGCTAGGGCAAGCGGTCCTCCGCCCACGGACACATCCAGTGCTTGCAGAGTCGCGGGTGCGTTGCCGGCCTATAAGGAATCTATACTCTCTTGTCTTGAAGGTCCCCAGCTGATTCCACAGAGAGGTTGTGCATGGCATAAAATATCTTAAAACGCTCGGTTGTGGAATGCCTAACATCGAGGTGGAAGCGATGAAACTTTGCATTCTGCCTCGACGTTCGATGGTAAAATTCAGCAGCAGAAATCAGTCCAGATAGCTCCTCCGAATATTCCCCGTGATAGATGTGGTAAAAGATGCAGAGTGAAGCAACATCTTTACGCAACGCCAAAGAGGCAAGCCAATCGGAAAAGATCTGGTCTTCAATAATTCGAGCTGCTACACTGAATGCGATCTAGAGGAAGAATCTGATATCTGGAATAAGCTCAGTGGACCCATGGGAGAAGTAGCCATTAGTTTAACCAACCGGATCACTGAAGCCATCGCACGCGGTCCGGTTGGCGTCTAGGTGCGCGCCCGTAAGCAGCGCGAGCAAGTGGCCCGCGTACACGGCCGCCGTGCCCGGCCACGTGGACACGCCAACGTACAGCGACCAAGTGCGGTTGTCGGCGCCATCATCCGAGTTGCTCATGTAATCCGCAGCTCGCAGCATGCGACAGGACGTGCTGCGCAGGAAGCAGTACAGCAGTTCGTCAACCTGCACATGTGTACGAAGGCACAATTAATATTGGTTCTACTTAATTTTTACTTCACCGTTTCTATAAAATAATCATATAAATAACATACCATATGCGCAGATGTATCAATATCGCCTGCGTATGGTGCACCCGTGACCTGCTGATACAGGGTTTTAGCCAGCGCGGTGGCTAAACGAGCTATCTTCACTTGCGGCTCCTTGTCGCTCATGTTGCCGTTCACTAGCAGCTCTGAAGTTGGTATAACTGCAAATTTTTGATACTATAGCGGCCTACAATATCGCAACGGGTGGGAGTCTTTGGGGGAGGCCTATGTCCAGCAGTGGACTTGAATAGGCTAATGATGAATAATAGCGGACTACGGCGCAGATGTGTCTCCTATATGGTAGAGAACACCGCCGCCCATCACCAACCGCGTCACAGTCCGCACATTGATGTTGCTGACTTTTAATTCCACTTAAGCGGCATTTTTAAGGCAGTCCAATATTCTCAGCGAAACATTACAAGTACCGCTTCACGTTCAGTAAAAATACGTAATTTCCATTATTTTTTATTGTTTATAGGACAACAGAGCAAGTGGGTCTCCAATATGGTAAAGGAACACAGCCGCCCACCACCAACCACGCCAATATCAACGATTGCTGTGTTGCTGAAATTTTACGCCGCGTGTGGCTAATGAACATAATGCCCTTAGCGGCGCTAAAAACATTGTCCATGGGCGGTAGTGATCACCTACCAAGACTGTAATGATATCTGCTATATTTGTTAAAAAAAATACTTGAATTATTATTTATTTTAAAAATATATATTTTTTAATAATTTTTTCGGTCTTTATACAGTAGAGGCACCTGCTCCGTTGTCCGCTATACCTTAAAAAACTTATAAATAGTATTAATATACCGTATTCTTACATTTTCCATCATGTCCTATAGTTATATTATGGTAGGCATAGTCAATATTGTCATATAGGTCCAGAGCAGACTCATAGTACATATTCGCGAATGTCTCTCTATGGTCGACCAATAACATCTCTGGTAGCGTTGCATTCTCTGTGATATTCTTGAAAACCCGCCTGAACGAATGCAGCGACGACGGCGGCAGATTGGACGTCAAAATCGGGGTAATTGTCATATTCGTGTTGCCAGCTTTCGAAATCTCTACCAGAAACTCGGTGATCTGAAAATATTTAAATCCCAATTTTAATCTCAAATATTAATATGTTAAAACACATAGAACGCTAAAAATATCCATATTTAATTTCTAAATGAAATGTCACAACATTTAAATGAAAACTAAAAAAATGTCTTATCTTATAGAGGATGTCGCAAAATTTTAATTTAAATTGGCAATATTATTAATATTAATATATGATTAAATTAAAGACCCAAACTCTTATAAAATAGCCTATTGAAATAGACAAGCACACCTCTTGTGGTAGAACACTTTCATTCCCAGTGAAGGCGTACAGCGGCCACGAAGAGTTCGCCTTAAATAGGCCCAATGACCCACCCAGTTGCCCTATCTCTACATGCAGCCGTATATCGGAGAGGGACAGCGGACTGCCGGGTGGCCAAACACCTCTGCTTATATCGTAAGCGACACGTTGGGAGCCGATATAATCAAACGATTCGCCATTAAACAGTGTCCATAGTACGTTGTTAGCTGAAAAATAAATTATTATATATAAGAACGTTTATAGAAACGAAAAAGAAAATGCATAGCAGACTCCGAGAAAGAAGTTTGTATACAAAAAGAAAATATCAATTTGACTTTTTCAGCCGTGGGAGAGCCACGATAAAGCATATGCTGACGCACTAATTGGGCCGGCTTGTCCGAAGTCACAACACGGGCTCACCCAAGACTCAGCGTGACATGATACTTATACTGTGGAGGTATATCGGAGGTCCTTAAAAGTGCCGCTTAAGCAGCGAAAAAAGACGGTAACAAAACCAATGCGCGGAATGTGGCGCAGTTGTTCATGGGCGGCGGTGTTCTCTTACCATATAGGAGACCTAACTGCTCCGTTGTCCGCTATATAGTAAAAAACTTTACAATTTGATATTGTTGGTTGCAAGTTATAATAACGTAATTGTAAATTATATCTCCCTTTGAACTTTGTTTATATTCTTGCTAATTCTCTTTTGTTATTTATGTAAAAATCATTCATTATAGCTACAGATACTGGCAAAAATGTGATCGCTAGTCACAGAAGCCAAAAAAATAAGAAGTCCGTCTGTCGCTGTCACATTGATTTCTTTTTTTCTTGTCTTACGGCTGCGGAGTCTAGTCTTTTGAAGCTCATTTTCATTTCGTCACAGTAAGATGAAGAAGGTTTTACTTTAGTTCTGTTGAGAGTTTCATTCACATTTCACAAAATACGTTCCTTTAGTTACAGCTAAGAGTTTATATTTAAAACTCCAACTTATCACATAAAACATCGAAAATATATAGTAATATATTTTTAATTACTTACCATATAACTTGGAATCGGCTATTGGTATCATTCGAGCGAGGGTGGCAGCAGTTGCTATAAGTGTTACCATACCAACTACTGAGCTGGCTGCGCCGGGTGCGACTCCTAAAAGACAAAGTATTAACCTCCTCAGCCTCGTGATTATATTTTGGAACAAAATAAAACATGTCGCCAAGACCGACTTCAAGAAAACACAAATATTCATAGGGAACGGATATTCCAAAATCTGATCCTAATATTGTATCTCATTGTTTTGCATTTTAGCAGTGCCACATTCTGTGTAAAACTGATAAAAGTCTGAGTGAAAAGTAATATATCCGTCTCCCTCTGCATTTAAAATTTTTACTGTAACCTCTAAACATCGCTTAGTGTATATACAGGATACCCCCTAAACAATAGATGACTTCTGAAAGGCTGATAGTAGAACTAACGGAAAGCCAAAAAAATTTAAAAAAATATATATAATTCTTACATTGCTAGAAATATGGAATTAAAAAAACTCCCTTTTTTGTTTTTTTCATATTTTTACTCGTAACGGTCTCAAATCAGTCAATTTTGTAATTATTTTGTGCTTAATTGGCTTGTATCAGGATGAAGGTAGACAATTTGAACAGTTGCTCTAAATAATTGCGGAGCCGGTGGCTCTTCTATATGGTGGGAAAACACCGCCGCCCATGAATAAACGCGGCACAGGAACAATGCGCGGAGCATTGGTTGTGTTACCGACTTTTTACGTCATTTATAAGGGTCAATTTCTTTGGAATCATGATAATCTCTCAACATCTATTTGTCATACCCCCATGGATGGTTAAACACATTTCCTTTTTGTTTATATGATTCAACATAGATATTTCGAGAGCCTCAAAGCTAAGTGGTTTAATAGTCTACTATGAAGCGAGAGGTATCGGATTCCAATCCCGGTCCGGACAAATATAATTTATTCAGTCTCAGATCTCGATTTTAATACCGGGATATTTAAGTAACGTTACATGTTTTTATTATATTTTTAAAGTAAATATTAATTGAATTTAATTTTAAATTAAATAGAATCTTATCTGTTTAGCTGGCTTTATTTCTTTTTGCTCATGAGCCCCCATCCAATCTCAAGCCAGATATCATTACACTTACCATCAAAAAGCGAAGCCGAATCAATTCTAGCCGTGACAAATGTGACTGGCTTCTTCTCCGATTCCTGTAAAAGTAATGTCTGACTTGTATTTTTATGCATACTGTTTTTAATTGCATCACATTATGTCGTTTAAAGAAGATTCGTATAATTCACAAAATAAATACAGTATTTTGAGAGCCTCGTAGCTAAGGGTTTAATAGGTCTACCATGAAGCGAGAGGTTTCGGGCCGTCGCGGAAACGTTGGCAAACTGATCGGCCGGTCGGAAGCTCACCGGAGTGGGCTTTTCCACATATATTGGTCCTCACCTCCATTTCCAACAGGTTTATTAACGACGATACATACCTGAGGTCTCGGGAATAATGAGTAATAGACATTATAGTCTCCAAGTGGGTCGCATACTTTCGTCGGTGTGAGAAGCGCCGAACCGGCTGATCTGGAATATAACAGAAAATTTATGCAATTTGAAAAAATAAGCATAATTCAAAAGGCTCTATAAAAAAAGCCTTCTGAGAGTGAGAGCCTCGATTTGCCTTGGTGGGTTGAGTGATTGCCTTTGTTTCTTCTCATTAAACACTCTATACTTTGATGATTTCTATTCATGTATTCAATGTAAACTACCAACTACTGACCAATACAAATAGAGGTATTGGTGGAGTAAAAATCAGGCTAATATTCTGTGATTTATTATGAAAATGGAGGCAAATGGACATCCCCAATCATTTCAGAGCCGCAGGATGTGTTACTTTTTTTATACGGTGGTTCCTGGCCTTTTAGGAATAGATACTTTTTTTACGGCAACGGAGCAGGTGGATTTCCTATATTGTAAGAAAACATCGCCGCCCATCACCATCGGCGCCACACTCTGCGCTTTGGATGTGTTTCCAGCTACGATATCCTCACTCAGCGACACAGTACAAGTACCGTTTCATGCGGAGCATTCTGTTAGCCCTTGGACTAAGTTTGTCACTTTGGACGAGCCGGCTCAAATAGTAGGCCTGCACGGCTCTTCCACGAGTGCGATAGTGTAGACACACGGGGCCAATATGAAGCCCTTCCAAAGACCGAATAAATTAATATTTTTCTATTAAACCGGGATTCTTCGCTTCGTGATAGGCTTATAAAACACTTACCTAATAGGCTTAGACCTAGAGAGGTGACAATATAAAAACACATAGCCTTAATGCTGGTTATCTCTTTGAGATAGAGGAATGTAATACAGTGGGATTGGGGATTAACAAGAATTTCTAGATACATAGTATTTTTTGGCTAAAACTTTCGCTTAAAACGCTAAATTTTTCGACTTGTGAAGTTCAAACAACAATTCGACTTAGATTTACGGTACACATTTATTTATATAAATTGAAATACACTAGAAAAAAACAAATTCAAGACGCCACAATATTTTACTAACTACGACTTGCGGAATCTCGTTGAAATTCGAGTTACAGAGATTAAATAGTAACAGTCTCATTAAATGGAGACACCGCGTATTAACAGCTTCAGCGGAAGGGGATACCATTGTAAACGAGGTTCGAACTGCCTAAATTCCACTGTATAATAAATCCAGTATCCACTCACCGTCTCAAGCAAACTGGCGTGTTCAAAGCAGCGTACATGAACGAAAACAATTGCAGCGAACACAGAGGATTTCCCACTTGATTTTTCCTATCCAAATTGTATCTGAAATATACATTAATCATATGAAACAAATAAAAAATATATAAAAAATATATCCAGTTGAACGTATAAGGCAGCGGTCGTCGCTTTTCTTGCCATAGGCCACACTGACATTGTTCTAATAGGATCCCGAAAAGCTCAAAATCTTTTATTTTTTATTTCTTTCTTTATTTAAAAAAAACTTTTAAGGAACGTTTGCGTAATAAGGCATACCACACTTATAATAACTTTGTAATTGATGTCACGCCTTGGGAATAGGGTCATGCCAGGCATTCTCAGAGCAAATTTTTTGTTTTATTTTCTTATTTAAACATCTGACGTAAGCAAAAAAATTACACACACTAAGTTTATTTCGCCGGGTCTTCTAGTGGGCTTGCTTGGAATCGGTGGTAGATTGATTCTGAGGTTCGAGTTGCATTTTTGTATTTATGTTGAATAAAAATATTTTGTTTAAATCGTGAGCATCAGGCCCGTGCCGTACATTATGCCAAAGTGCTTCAAGAGCCTTTACACACTAATCCTGATACTAGTCTATACTAATCTTATAAATACGAAAATGTGTGTACGTATCTTCTCTACGCTTAAACCACTAAATCAATTTACTTGATAAGCGACGCTTTCAGACGGACTCGTACAGTCGGATTTTTTTTTTATTCTATAGGCGACAACGGTAGGTGGGTCTTCTATATGGTAAGAACACCGCTGCCCATGAACAACCGCGCCACAGTCAGCGGGTTGGTTGTGTTGCCGGCTTTTTACGCCCACTTAAGTGGGATTTTCAAGGGCCTCCGACATCCTCACTCACTCAGTGGACACAATACAAGAGTGCAAGTACCATTTTAAGTGAGTGTTCTTATTATGATTCGGAGTATATTATAAAATCTACAAATACCAGGAATTAATTCGGTACCCATGACGTTTTGGTAGCCAAGACGGCTTGGTAATGAGGCTACCAAACATACCTATTATAGCATTTTTCAATTTTTTCCATCTCATCGGCTTTGGAATCCGGGATAAAGAATATAGGGAATGGTATATCCCTCCTTAATAAACCCGTGCCTTTTGTGTTCCATACTGTCTCCTCTGATGATGTACAGGTGCTGCCAGGTCCGGCTGAATATTCATTTGGACACTTTGACTCATGACTGAAAGCACTAGGTCTGAAAGTTAAATATTAGTTTTCAAATATATTAATAATATGAAAGGTTGTGTCTCCGAAGTGTTTTGGATGGTTGTGAAGTCAGCTGACATCACGATCATTGTTTTCTTGATGGCAATTCATCATTAGAAGAAAACTTCACAAGTTCTTCCGTCTTTCCGAATTACCGTTAAAAACTTCCCAAAGAGGTCTTCAACATCCAGCAGCTCTGGCTAGACTGACTTGTAGTTTTTTTTAAGGGCTATGTGCTGCCAGTCATACGACCTTTACAGCTGAAGTATATTTATAATCATCGTTGCACTCGTTCTACGACTCCAGGCAGGTGTGCGTGCGTCACTATTATTGGTCGCGCCGATATTTACAGATATTTTTACTAGTCCTTTTTGTGTCGTGTACCACTACTCAGAGGAAACAGCTTCCTGCAGAGGTACTTGCAAACCAATCACTTAAAGACCAGCAAAGCATTCGCGGCTCTGCAAGGACTAGGGATGTCCGTGGGCGGAGGACCATTTTACTGACCATTTTACTCCTGTTCATTTGCCACTAATTTCTTTATAAATTGTAGCCTATTTGTTATTCTGATGTATAATTGTAAAGTTTTATTTAAATCCGTTTAGTAGTTTTTCCATGAAATACTAACAAACATTCTCATTTAACATATAATATAAGTAGGATATTCAATTGCAAATTTCAAAACACATTTAAACAAATTATATATTTACCTCACTGTAACATTATCAAATATTAAAATCCCAGCTATGTTACTAGGTTCATCAATAAATAAATCGATGATGCTTTTAAATAGAGATGTACTGACTACTGCAACATAGGGGCCAGCGGTTGAGTTCTTTATGATCCAATGGGCATCTTCCACACCATTTATTATGTGTACAACACCTACTGCACCACCATCTGGGGCTATATTATAAACAAATATTTGGTGTGATGTCACTTTTTATGAATAATATAAAATGACTAAGAAACTCTCACAATATGGATAAAATCAAAAATACCAAGTCTATATGGCATATATAAAAAAATTTGAGGGCAACATAATAGTAATATAATATATTATGCATAAATTAACAGATTTTGCTAAATCATACTGATTAGAAAACAATCAAACAAAGATTTGTTGATTTCTGTGAACTAATTTTAATTCAAGTTTATTTAAGTCAAGATGTCACATCTAAACACAGTTCAATACATAGGATGCTGTGTGATCAAATTTACACACTAATTAGGTCAGTAAACAACATAATAATGATTTTTACTAAGCCAAAAATCTTAAGTTTCTGATATATTAAAATCTACTATTATAACTTTTAGCATTATCAAAATAACACATTGCTAGTAAATCTATACCTAAATGATTAACTTACAAGTACATCCCATTTGATGTGTTCCATTAAGTCTTCTAAAACAAGCGGCGCTTCCTTCAATTGATGAATATATCTGCCCATGTAATCTTTCACATTGTGAAGCTAAAAAGAGTGAGTCAGTTATACACTAATTGTTATGAATGAAAAATAAATTACAAACACATACAGAAAGTTATGTTAATAGTTATAAATTTTCATTAAAATACCTTGACTAAGATAAATTACACTTAGGATAATAATTTTATAGTAATCCATTTTACTATATCATACAAATAATTTCATGTATTTGTATAATTTGATTTGTACTAAAATGGAATCATCTATTTATTGCACCTCACTAACAGTAACTATTGATAACTAGTTATTGTTATGTCTAATTTTTCAAAATTTTACAATAATAATTTAAAATAATATTTATTTACTATTTAGTCTCATTTTCATAGTTTTACCAAACCATAATAGACTATACCAAATACTTCAATTTTGACAGTTTACATTTTTTTTTGCTCTACTATTACTTCTTATTCTGCATTAATTTAATATGCCTTGTTTTTATTTAATTCATAAAAGATGCATTAGAAAAATATTCAAAAAATAAAAAAACTGCATGAAATATATATATAATCAATTTTTAAGAATATTATAGTAATTCCTAAATAGGGAAATTTGAGATATTAATCATATAATCATCACATATCTACTCTGAAGTCTAAGTGACGAGTCTATTGGTATATGTTTGCTAAGTAGAGTAAAAAATACATTAACTCCTATTCTCCTTTCCTCTAGGACTAGACGTGTCGTGGAGGAATGCCACCATTTACTTGGACGTGGCGTTATACTCCTTACTCTCCATGTGCGTTACATCACCAGTTAAGCAAAACGAGCGGTAGGTGCTTTCGGCCTACTGTTCAAAGCGCGTCTACCTCTGCGCATGAAAATGTCTCTCTATAAGACAAATTATTCGCATGGAAACCTGAAATATGCCATCGCGGCGGCGTCATCGGACGCGCACCTTCCCTTTCGCTTGAAGGGTCGTTAAGGCTCAACAAGTTAACTGCATGGATCCATCGTGACCTGTGACCAAAACTCATAGTTCTCTATACAATTATTGTGCCATTACATAATATGTTTAAATAAAACAGTCCTGATGCAACACTCGAAATAAACGGATGCGTCTCACAGCTAGCGGTTTCATTAGAACACTTATTCCATGACCAGCATAAGGCATACAATCAATACTCTATGGTATTAACTATTATTATTATTCTATGATTTCTAGTTTGTGGTCGGCCATTTGCAAAAGTTGCAGTTGTGAGCGAACTTAGTTTTTCTTATAATTTTCAAAAAGGCCAGAGTAACTTAATTATTTAATTTTTTTTAGAGTCTAATTTTTAGTTACGTAAATATTTGTATATTTAATATATTTCGTAATGGCTGAAACGGAAATTAGAAAGGTAAGAAAGTGTTGATTTAAGGATTGCCAAATCAGTATTATTTTAGATCTTTGTTTCAACCTATTTCTTTGGTTAACAGAAATCATGAAAACATGTGTTAGTTCTAAATTTTGATTTCCAAAACGTTATTTAACATTTAAATTGGTTATGTGGCAAAATTAAGGCAATAAATTAAAATCATCACTTTTTACTTTTGCTTCTAGTTACTTCTTTTTATTCCGAAATATTCCACTTTTTACATAGCTTGTAATAATATGCTTTCTAATTTGTTTTTACAATACAGTAAATTTAATTTTGTTTTATAGTATATACTATATATCTTATACTACCTACATAACGTTACCAAAAAAAAAATAGAGTAATCATTTTATAGCCATTTATAATCAACAATAATGTCTTATATTCCAGTCCGAGTCAGATCTTAATCTAGAAGAACTACTTCAGTGTCCAGTTTGCTATGAAATACCAGGTGGTCAGATATTTCAATGCAATGAAGGCCACCATGTGTGTGGTAGATGCAAAGTACGTTTGGATGTGTGTCCTGTATGCCGTGCTTTCTTTTTTGGCACACGTAACTATGCTATGGAAGAATTGATTGCAAATTTTATGAGAGTAAGCAAAAAGGTAAGTGTTTTTGTCAATTTTCAAAATTATTGAAATTTATCACATTCTACTACCTACCCTCATTTCTAATGTGACTTGTAGTGCTTAATTTTCCAAATAATATACATATATATAAATGTTTTACAATTAATTTATTGCAAGAGCCAAGCGAAGGTAAAATTGTCAACCTTATATTATTGAAAGTTTATGA